>JAXIVJ010012539.1:0-40028 GCA_036785665.1 Chirona hameri
ACGAGGCAGATATGAGCCGCGCCCTTGTGCGTGATTATACTCTGTTGACAACGATCTTTTCGCTGATGGACTTATGGGTTTGTCAAACGAGGGAGGTATGTGGTGGTATGGATTCGAGCGCCCGGGATGAGAACAAAATAAGGATGTTTTTGGCTAAAAGGATCGGCTATCGTGTCATAACTAATAGCTGTATATGGACGCTGTAAGACGCCTGGGGCTAGCGAGCCGGTGAGTCTAACGATGCAGTGCCGCTGAGGTGCGTTGGCGAGGATGGTGCCGCCAGAGTGAGGTGGTTTGGGCGAGGGGTTGTGCCGCCGGAGGAAGACCGGTGGTTGAGATGTGGGAAGCTGGTGATGAGTGGGTGAGGGGATGCCGCCCAAGATGAGAAGATAAGATTTATGTCCATCGAGGGGAATCTGTGATGTACGCCGAACGATCAGGCCATGACGCTTTTGTATCGCAACGTGCAGCTATTGTTCTCCCGACTTTCGGACGAAATTATAGGCTTTATGTCCATCGCGGGGATATCCAGGTGGTGCCGGCCAACCGGGTAGCGCTAACTCTAACGAGATCGCGACGTGCGGAGATGTTAGGATCAGTGGCGGCGCGGTGAGGGGTGATTGCCTCCGTGCGACTGAATAAGTCCATCGCGCTCGACCAGGCGATTGCAATAAGTCGGCAGCGAATGCAGCCGCAGCTTAGCCAAGAAGCTCTGAGCCGCGCGACCTCGGAGTTTCATTAGGCGGGGGTGCAGGTCGAGAGGAGGGGAGGAAGGGGGCCAGGCAGGGCCGAGAGCGGGTGAGCTGACCAAAGTTAAGTCCGTCGAGGAGGGCTTGCGAGGTATGCCGGTTGACAGATCTTACGTTGTTTGTCCCGCAATATGCCATACTTGTCTTCCCGACCCTCGGATAAAAATGGGTAGGTCTTATGTCCATCATGGAATTCCCCAGGTCGTACCGGGCGACCGGGGAATGTTGTCGCGGAGGCACCATGACGTGCGGAAGGATTAGGATCAGTGGCGACGTGGCGAGGAGTAAAGGCCGCCGCGTGACTGAATAGGTCCATCGCGCTGGCTTCGGTGATTGCAATAAGTCGGCAGCGAATGCAGCCGCAACTTAGCCAAGTAGCTCTGAGCCGTGCGACCGCGGAATTTTAGTAGGCTGTGGGAACGGTTGAGAGGTGATTAGGTGGCGCAGTAAGACGGAATGTTCCGATGTAACAAGGGAAAGGGAATTATATTTGTAGGAACGTTAAGCTTGGAAAGGTAATGAGGGGAGGAAATAGTATTTGTGGGGATGTATAGATCAGAGATAATTTAAAGGGAATTTGAGATGTTGGGCGGATTAAGGGAGACAACGTGGGGACGGATCATCTGTCCCCCCCCCGTGACGGATCATCTGTCGGGACATACTCCGGTAGGCTCTATCGTGGGAGACCTAATGACCACCACAAACCGAACTCCAAAGACCATCATGACATACCTTTATCCGAGCAGCGAGAGACCTATATATTGAGTAACGACTGGCCAGCCTCATCACAAATTAATTATGTGCGAGGTCGGATGAAGCGCATTGCAATGTTGGAAATTCACAAAGGTTCGCAGGATTCCAAGAAAGTTGATAATTCGGGAGCGACAGCGACAAGAAATAGCGGATCGTCAATACCACCGATCGATTCGCCGGTTCAAGAAACCCCCGAATGCAAAATTGGTAAAATGTTGCAGATTGTTGCAGAATGTTGCAAGACGCTGTAATTGTTGCAGATGAAGTCGTAGAGTCCCGATTCCACCACCATCGAGATCAGCGGCCCAAAATCAGTCCGAAGGAAAATAATAAGAAAAGTGAAAATTTCGATGTTTTTATTGATTTTTTTGTAATGCAATGTTGCAAAGCCCGACTGCACGCTACACATAAATGTGCAGCCACTGCACCGTATGCAGTCGGGTTTGAACATATCCCATGACCCATCCCAGTCAAACCAATCCTACCTTTCACATGGAGTGTTTTGATATATGTGTATGTGTTTTGATATATGAGTATGTGTTTTGATATATGAGTATGTGTTTCGATATATGAGTATGTGTTTTGACATATGTGTATGTGTTGTGGTATATGTGTATGTGTTGTGATATATGTGTATGTGTTTTGATATATGAGTATGTGTTTTGATATATGTTAATGTGTTTTGATATATGTGTATGTGTTTTGATATATGTGTATGTGATTTAATATATGTGTATGTGTTTTGATATATGTGTATGTGTTTTGTATATGTGTATGTGTTTTGATATATGTGTATGTGTTTTTATATATGTGTATGTGTTTTGGTATATGTGTATGTGTTTTGATATATGTGTGTGTGTTTTGATATATATGTGTTTGTGTTTTGATATATGTGTATGCGTTTTGATATATGTGTATGTGTTTTGATATATGTGTATGTGTTTTGATATATGTGTATGTGTTTTGATATATGTGTATGTGTTTTGATATATGTGTTTGTGTTTTGATATATGTGTATGTGTTTTGATATATGTGTATGTGTGTTGATATATGTGTATGTGTTTTTATATATGTGTATGTGTTTTGGTATATGTGTATGTGTTTTGATATATGTGTGTGTGTTTTGATATATATGTGTTTGTGTTTTGATATATGTGTATGCGTTTTGATATATGTGTATGTGTTTTGATATATGTGTATGTGTTTTGATATATGTGTATGTGTTTTAATGTATGTGTATGTGTTTTTATATATGTGTATGTGTTTTCATATATGTGTATGTGTTTTGATATATGTTTATGTGTTTTGATATATGTGTACGTGTTTTGATATATGTGTATGTGTTTTCATATATGTGTATGTGTTTTCATATATGTGTATGTGTTTTGTATATGTGTATGTGTTTTGATATATGTGTATGTGTTTTGATATATGTGTATGTGTTTTCATATATGTGTATGTGTTTTGTATATGTGTATGTGTTTTGATATATGTGTATGTGTTTTGATATATGTGTTTGTGTTTTGATATATGTGTATGTGTTTTTATATATGTGTATGTGTTTTGATATATGTGTATGTGTTTTGATATATGTGTATGTGTTTTCATATATGTGTATGTGTTTTGTATATGTGTATGTGTTTTGATATATGTGTATGTGTTTTGATATATGTGTTTGTGTTTTGATATATGTGTATGTGTTTTGATATATGTGTATGTGTTTTGATATATGTGTATGTGTTTTGATATATGGGTATGTGTTTTAATATATGTGGATGTGTTTTAATATATGTGTATGTGTTTTAATATATGAGTATGTGTTTTGATATATGTGTAGCGTAGCGTGTAGCACGCGTGCACGGGCGGCTAAACCTCGATGTCTAAACCTCGATGCTGGTTGAAAATTGCACTTAATGAGAAAACTGCTTTGTCAAACGGGACAACTTTGGCGTACGCCGAGAGGCTATAGCACGCCATATGTTCCATAGTAAGGTTTGAACTTCGGCACACACAAGCACGTGCAATAAATACGGGTGTTCAGCTACACTCTAGGATGTATCATATAAATTGCTGTGCCGATTGACGTAACATTTGGTGTGCTGCTTCAGACTCATCAACTGGCAATATTAATACCCAATGATGAAACGGAAGCATGACTGCACGTGCGCAAGTGCAGATGTGTAACCAATCTCAAAAGCTACTGGGCCTATTGAGCTGAAATGATGCGTGTGGACTTAAGTACTAGACTGCACTCTAAGGACTGTGCTGAAGTATGGCTCCTGGCTTCTGGCCTTTTTGCACGTGTTGAATAACAAATTTGAGAATTTATTATTCCCGATTCAAAGAATCCAAACAATATTTTAATCGATTCACGTTTGATTCAATATTTAAATGTGTTGAATTTATGTCAAATCAATAAAATGGAAACTTACAAAGCCATAGGTATATATGAATTATGATCATTAGAACATTGTTATAGCAATAATATTTCAGTAGAAATGAGTCCATAGCTACTGAGACTGCATTGTATTTGCAGTCACACAAGTTATCATGCACACTTGAATTGTTAATAATCGTTAAATTTGATTGCATGCAGGTTTTGATTCAATCTCGATTCATGAATACAAAAATATGGTTGTGAATTGATTCTTCTTCAATGCAAGCAATTTGCATAGTCAAATCAATAACCAGTCTGGTCCCCTTCCCCCTCCCCCATGATTAGCAGAATGTTATCATTAGTCCTTTAGGAATGGGAAACTGGTGGAGTAAAAACTGGCTGCCCTGCCCCCCCCCCCCTCCCCCTCCCCTAGCACTTACAATTCCTGGTTATGTTTGACTAAGGTACCTGTTGGTATGCCATGTTATGCACAGTATGGCAGCATGGTATGTCACAGTGTCATATGGTAACATCAGAAAGGCAGCAGCATTGTGCACCACAGCAAAATTTCCAAATTTATTCTGATGAAGCTGTTATTTTTAATAGGTTGTTTTAGGTTAAGATTAGTTTAACAGCTTTGTCAGAAGAAATACATAAATTTTGCTGTGGCGCACAAGGCCAAAATTTATTACGACAAAGTTGTTATTATTAATAGGTAAGGTTAGGTTAAGTTAAGTTGAATGACTCCGTCAGAAGAAATATGGGAATTTTGATGTGGTGCACAATGCCGCTACTTGTCTGATGTTACTTTATGCTGTCATGCTGTGCATAGCGCGGCACAGTGACAGGTACCTTAGGCAAAGATTACCAAATTGCATAAAAAAGTGATGCTTCTGTACCTACCAACCAAGTTTAAGTTAAGCACATACACAGGCAAATCAGAGGAAAATGTCATGCACTGGGGTATATTGATCTTTAAAGCACCTCAGCATGACACATCAGACACTACACCAGCAGACTCAAGGGGTGGGAGACCACATCCTCCTCCTCCTCTGATGATGATGATGATGATGATGATGATAATGATGATGATGATGATGATGATGATGATGATGATGATGATGATGATGATGATGATGATGATGATGATGATGATGATGATGATGATGATGATGATGATGATGATGATGATGATGATGATGATGATGATGATGATGATGATGATGATGATGATGATGATGATGATGATGATGATGATGATGATGATGATGATGATGATGATGATGATGATGATGATGATGATGATGATGATGATGATGATGATGATGATGATGATGATGATGATGATGATGATGATGATGATGATGATGATGATGATGATGATGATGATGATGATGATGATGATGATGATGATGATGATGATGATGATGATGATGATGATGATGATGATGATGATGATGATGATGATGATGATGATGATGATGATGATGATGATGATGATGATGATGATGATGATGATGATGATGATGATGATGATGATGATGATGATGATGATGATGATGATGATGATGATGATGATGATGATGATGATGATGATGATGATGATGATGATGATGATGATGATGATGATGATGATGATGATGATGATGATGATGATGATGATGATGATGATGATGATGATGATGATGATGATGATGATGATGATGATGATGATGATGATGATGATGATGATGATGATGATGATGATGATGATGATGATGATGATGATGATGATGATGATGATGATGATGATGATGATGATGATGATGATGATGATGATGATGATGATGATGATGATGATGATGATGATGATGATGATGATGATGATGATGATGATGATGATGATGATGATGATGATGATGATGATGATGATGATGATGATGATGATGATGATGATGATGATGATGATGATGATGATGATGATGATGATGATGATGATGATGATGATGATGATGATGATGATGATGATGATGATGATGATGATGATGATGATGATGATGATGATGATGATGATGATGATGATGATGATGATGATGATGATGATGATGATGATGATGATGATGATGATGATGATGATGATGATGATGATGATGATGATGATGATGATGATGATGATGATGATGATGATGATGATGATGATGATGATGATGATGATGATGATGATGATGATGATGATGATGATGATGATGATGATGATGATGATGATGATGATGATGATGATGATGATGATGATGATGATGATGATGATGATGATGATGATGATGATGATGATGATGATGATGATGATGATGATGATGATGATGATGATGATGATGATGATGATGATGATGATGATGATGATGATGATGATGATGATGATGATGATGATGATGATGATGATGATGATGATGATGATGATGATGATGATGATGATGATGATGATGATGATGATGATGATGATGATGATGATGATGATGATGATGATGATGATGATGATGATGATGATGATGATGATGATGATGATGATGATGATGATGATGATGATGATGATGATGATGATGATGATGATGATGATGATGATGATGATGATGATGATGATGATGATGATGATGATGATGATGATGATGATGATGATGATGATGATGATGATGATGATGATGATGATGATGATGATGATGATGATGGCGATTGGGGGTTATGGGCGCCACAACTACAAATTGTATTTGGCAACCATGGCACATCCTCTGAAGAACACCCGATACTTCACCCGATACGTCAAAACAAGAGCCTAATGTCAACATTCCACATATTTACACTGGATAAGCCAGAAGGTTATGTAAACTTAGTAGGCAGCCTACCGATGTGGTAAGGACAAGAACCATTCGACCTTTAACTCGGCTGACCACCGGGTGACGGCACTGGCGGCAGCCGGCTCCTTCGTCGGCGCCGCGCTCACGCAGCAAACGTAGTCAGCCGCCAGTTACAGCTCGCTGTTTCGTACGGCCAGGGATTCACGAAGACGAGCGTGGTGAATTCTCAGTGCCCATTAATTCCTAGTACATGCTAAATTGCATGATTCTGCCCAAGTGAATTGCCGGATATGCCGCGAAACGCGCCGTGACATGCCGTGACTCCGCCCCCAGTGACGTCACATCAAGCTTCTGGCTCAAATGAGGCGGCTATAGCGGAGTCACCCCCTGCGGGCCGCAGTCCCACACAAATCTTGCGCAACACAAATCACTATCGCCTCGCTAAACGGCCTCTGTTCTGTACTCCTCAAAAGATGCATACCCGAACGGAGACAGAACGGCGACACACTACCATTCTGTCTCCGTTGTAATTGAACAGCGTGTGGCGTTCACATGCCGTTTCCCAGCCGCCAGGCTGCGCACAGTGCTCATTATCGCTGTTATTGCGCGTGTTTTGTTCCGTGAACAAACGAACTCGTAATAGCTTGCTTAAATATTTTATAGAGCTGCAGGATTATCTTAGAACTGCAGGAATATTTTAGAGCTGCAGGATTAACCGAAGGTTGGTTTCCTCATTGGAATAATGTACTATTCTTTAGAATTGTGTTTTTCATTGGGAAACCTAATTATATATAGGTGCGAGTATCATGCCAGAAGTGATAATTTGCAAAGGTGTGGTACCTACTTGTCTGTCTAAGATTTGTCACCGATTACTCCACTGATGGCTATAGATTTGTCACCGATTATAATGGCAGAACGGTAACTTTTCCCAGCCCGCTGGGCCCAAAAGTGGCAGTTCTATAGATATTCGATATTGCTCACCGCTGGGCGGCAATTTGGGACAACAGTGTGCCAGACTGCCACTTATCACTTTTTTTTCTTCTTTTTTTTCACATTTTATACATTTATTAACACATCAGACGATACACATTACACTACAAACACTTGTCTCCGTATCTATTTGATACTTTTGTGTGGCCCGTCTGGCCAAGCCGGGACGGCGCCAGTAGCATCGGCAAAACCGTCCCGGCTCCGTGCCACTTATCACTTGATAAGATGCTTCTTCATGTACCAAGTATCGAGGTTCAGTTCCCCTAGGGGCCCCTGTAAAAGGTGCGCAAATGTCCCTCACATTCACCCCTTATGCCCCCTTATATGCCCCCTTATGCCCATCCCTGGAACAGGGTGATACTGACCCAGCCAACAATTGACGTTCCGATCCAATGGGGTATTCCGACATTTCCCCAAGTTTAAGTTGTTGGCGAGGTCGGACCTAATTAGAGAAAAACCTAATAGACCTAAGTAGATAAATCTTGCGATTGGCTGCGGAATTGAGATACTTTTCTTGGGATATTCTCGGGATACCGTGATATGTCCCCCGGAGAACCCAAGCGGGGAATCCCGAGTTTTCCTAAGCTCCTTATGGAGAATACGCGCGTCGCGCAGCGATACCAGGGTTCTCCGAGTTTCTCAATGACTCTCCACTGCTCTCCTAGCCTTTAAGGGGAATTCGCGGGTTTTCTCAAGTTTTCCCCAACTTCTCTGCATTTCCCTAAGCAAAAAAGTTGGACCGTCCCTGTAGCTCAGTTGGGAGAGCGCCGGGCCTCACCCGGTAGTGGCAGCCCGGGTTCGAGTCGCTTCGGCGCTCGCTATTTGCCCCTGACTGGGATGGCCTGTGGCCAGTGGCAGCGGTCGCACACAAGGTCAGGTGACGTCAGAGGGCGGGGCGGACCGTGTCCAGGTATGTCGGGCACGTACAACTTTCGCTTCTAAATTCTGCCGGATACCAGGAATTGCTTGATCGGGTGGTGGGGTCAGGGACTGCGCAACAAGCTATGCTTAGCACGGGGCCTGACCTTGGAAATTCATCTATTCAAAAACATTCGGACTAAATTTATATACAAAAGAATGCCGGCTGGATTCATACTTGTTCGCAGAAGGATACGTGCCAACTGCCAACTGCCGGGCCGTGGCAGTTTCCCTCATCACTGTACAGTGCGCAGAGATCGTCCCCTCCGTACGTACACCCAGAAGGATACGCAGAAGGATAAGGAAGGAATAATTTTTGGCCATTAATATACAACCAGTCAGCTGCTTACCTTGACACACGGAGCGTATCCATCTGTCCGTGTATCCATCTGTAGCGTATCCATCTGGCTGACCGCTGTCGGGTAGAGACCCCGGGCCGTGGCAGTTTCCCTCATCACTGTACAGTGCGCAGAGATCGTCCTCTCCGTACGTACACCCACTGCAAACTATCGGTTTCTGCGCCGTACACTTCGCCGAACAGGCAAACCGCGACGCGGCTGGGAAGCTCTCCGTCGGTGGGTTGACGAACTGGCCTCTCTCTTTCCGGAACAGGGACTTCCCCGCTCCGAGGACGCCAAATGTGAGTGACGTCAGAAAAACGCCGCGGGCTATGAGCAGCCGAGCCATGATTTAGGTCAGTGGTAGCGGACTGGCCGGATGGGCGGACTGCGACTTGGTGGCAGGAGCGATCGGCCGCGACTGGCGGCGCAGTGGCGCAGTGAGGCGGTGGCGCGGTGACGCGGCATGATCGTCGCCAATGCGCCACGTCTCGCCGCAACATACGGTTGTCATGTATTCCGTGCAACGAAACATGACGGGGGGTTCAACATCAATGAAGTGTATGAATATATATATATATATATATATATATATATATATATATATATATATATATATATATATATATATATATATATATATCTGTTCGAATGGCCTCCTTACAATGTAAAACGCACAAAGTTGAGAAATAATTGATAGTTATTAATTATTTCGACCACAGGTCATTATCAAAATGTACTAAAGAACAGTTTGCACAGACGTGACATGAAGCTCAGGAATGTCTACGTAAAATTCAAATAAGTTTCGCCATTTCACGTGAATATCACATAGTTATCCTCACATCAGCAAATCCATCTGACACAGATGAAATACCTAAATTGAGACGATATCAATAAACATCAGAACATCATTTATTTAGTACATATCAAACGTCTAGGCCTGAAGGATAGACCAATACAAAATATTCTTGTTGAGGGCTAGTTTTAGCTGGCGAATGTAAAGAGATTCCATTATTTTGCGGTTCGGATTATCTGTTGCCCTTATATGTAAGATTTTGACTGATAAAGGATGCCCAGGAAAAGTTTCACCGGCATGATATACTCTGAAATGATCCCCAAATAGAGTGTCAGTTGAATAATTTTTGGCATCTAAAACATGTTCATTGAACCGTAACCTGATAGGTCTGTTGCATTCGCCAATATAGGTCACACGATCACCATCGGATGTACACAGGTTGCATGTAACGCAGTACACAACCCCAGACATGGTCCACTTCCCCTTTACCGGCCTGAACTGCATGCATTACATGTACGTCTTCCTGAAGGACATTCTGGTTGTGAAAAATCAGATTGGACCAACTTGTTCTTGAGGGTGTCTTTGCTTTTGCAGGCCACTCTTATGTCCATGCCAGATTTCCTGGCGATACCGTTGATCTTGGCACACAGAGTTTCATCTACGTATGGTAATGAAAGGTATCCTCAGGGTCCTGTCGTGCCTGCTGTTGTTGGATATGGGAACGCCTAGGCTGATGATGGTGATGTCGCTGCTGACGCTGATGTTGATGCTGGCCTGAAACATCCTGTCTAATGCCTCGAATCATTTCTTTTGGGTACCCGTTCTTCTCGAGTACGCTTTTAATTTTGTCACATGATCTGGATTTGGCTTCTTCGTTGGATGAGAGTTTGTGGGCGCGTTTAAATTCATTGCAAATGACGCCTTCTTGGTTGCCATCGGCTGAGATGAACAATAATTAATGATCCCTGAATCCCTGAATCCCTTCCTCCCTGAAAATCCCTGAATCTCTGAGATCCCTGAATCACTCGGCTTGATGAATAGCTCAGTAGAATACTTGCTGTTCTTGTCAACAGATATGAGAGCATCAGGGAACGGGATACTACCTGATGCATTGGAATCTTCTATGGTGAACTGTATGCTGGGACAAACCAAACGCCCCCACAAACTCTCATCTAACGAAGAAGCCAAATCCAGATCATGTGACAAGGTTCAAAACGTATTCGAGAAGAACGGGTACCCAAAACAAATGATTCGAGGCATTAGACGGGATGTTTCAGGCCAGCATCAACATCAGCATCAACATCATCAGTCCACTTAAATTGGACCAAAATGGATAAAGCTCAGGACACTGTCCTGGACGACGCCGGATCGAATGGTGAAGAAATGACCCAGATCGGTCCCATATTTCGGAGAATGGGCTCGTCTTTGAACCCAATTTAATGTCCAGAAAAATATATGCTGAGCTTCGTCCACTTATCGGCACTTGTGGCACTTCTTTATCTACAAAAAAAAACGCGACCAGCCCCCAATGCAAAATGCAAATGGCGGTACTGGGCGGGCTGTCACACCTGACGCGACGGCCTGGGATGCTGCTATCTCCGTAACATGTTGACTCACATGTGTGACGTCAGAAGCCTATTCGGGTTTGACCAATCGACTGGCTTCATAGAGAGATGGATGGCCGTTAGCTCACTTGTTCCCGTGACGTTTTGCCATTCGCTCATATAATAGTAGCGAGCAGCAAACTACAGCGTCATTGTCAGCTACAGCGTCAAAATAAGCTGCACACTTCGAAATAAGCTGCACACTTTGAGAGCACACGCTGGAGAGCTTCAGACCCGTGATGTGTTCTCGCTGACGGAGACCTGGCTCACCCCTGACGTCATGAACTCGGAGCTGCAGCACGGCTGGCCGAACCACGTCTGGTTCAGGAAGGACCGCGACGGACACGGAGGAGGAGTCGCCTGCGCCGTTCGATCCAGCCTGTGTCCAGTTCGACGCGCTGATCTGGAGCCAGACTGTGAGCTGCTCGCCGTTCAAGTTGGCGGCAGGTCGCCGGTGATAGTGGCAGTGTGCTACCGCCCGCCAGACGCCAGTGACGACATCGACAGAATACTAGGCTTCGTGGGGAGAGTGCGGGCAGCGGGGTGGCCGCTGATACTCGTGGGAGATTTCAACCTCCTAGAGATACGGTGGCCGGCGAGACAGGATCCTGTGCTGCTCCGGAGATCGGCCCGAGCCATTCAGTTCATAGATGGCGTTAGTGACCATGGTCTGGATCAGACCGTGTCGGCCCCGACACGGGGGGACGCTATCTTAGATCTGGTGCTGTCCTGCGGTGGTAAGGCGGTCTCTGCTGTCGTGAAGGTACCTTCGATTCCGACCACCGTGAAATTGTCACCTGTTTCACCGTGCGTTCACCGCTGTTTGCCAAGGTGTTCAGAACGACAGCATTCAACTATAAATCCGCTGATTTCGACGGACTACGTGGTGCGCTGAACTCTCTGCCTTGGAATAATATGCTAGCAATGGATGTGGATTCAGCTGCTGATGCGTTTTACGACCTAGTCAACGCGGCTATTGCTGACTATGTGCCTACAGTGTACCTAGGTGCTCGTTTTCCGCCATGGTTTGATCGTGACGTGAAGTCTGCCCTGCGTCTTAAAGAGACATCCTTTAAACGTAAAAAATCCTCTCCCTCTCATGAAAACGCACGAGCATTTTCGCAAGCGAGATCCGATTTCAAATCACTCGCAAACTTTAAATATCGCAAATATCTTAAGGGACTCGTGCATGACTTCAAGGACAACCCTAAACGTTTTTGGTCGTTTATTAAATCGCTGAAATCATCATCCCACTCTACTCCAGTTCTTATGCACGGTGGAAACAGCTTCACTGGTGATTCCGAGAGAGCGGCTTGCTTTAACCAGTGCTTTGCCCAAAAGTTTTCTGACCCTCATGTTGGCACGTTGCCAATCGCTCCAGACCTAAACGTACCAAATTTAAACGAATTTGACTTTCCGCAGGACAAGGTCGAGCGCCTACTTTTCAACCTTGACAGGCACAAGGCATGCGGTCCGGACGGCCTCAGTGCTCGCATTTTAAGGGAATGTGCTCGAGAGCTGGCCGTCCCGATCGAGATGCTGTGCCGCTTATCGGTCGAGCAGGGCGTCTTTCCAGCCCGTTGGAAACAAGCCAATGTCATACCGGTGCATAAGAAGGGAGATAAAAACGACCAGAAAACTATCGCCCATCTCCCTTTTACCACTCTGCTCAAAGGTGCTGGAGAAGGTTGTTTACGACTGCCTGATTGAACATTGTCGTCCCGTTTTGCCTGTCAACCAACACGGATTTATGCCAAAACGTTCGTGTGTGACCAACCTGACCTGCTTCCTGAATGATGTCTGGGGCTCTGTAGCCGAGGGAAACAGCTAGACGCCGTGTACACCGACTACTCGTCCGCGTTTACAAGTGTGAATCACCAACTGTTGTTGCACAAAATGAAGCACTCATTCAACGTGAAAGACCGTGCATACTCGTGGCTTCGCTCATACCTGTTAAACCGTAGTCAGCGAGTGGTTGTAAACGGGAAACACTCACCGTGGACTCCAGTGTTATCGGGCGTCCCAGAAGGTAGTATCTGCGGCCCCTTGTTATTTATCTGTTTTACCGCCGATATACCACTCCACATACAAAATGGATGCACAATGTATGCTGATGACGTTAAGCTGTATACGCCGGTCCGCTGTGAGGACGATGCTCGCAATCTTCAGTCTGACATCGACTCTCTTGTACATTGGTCACGTGTGTGGGGGCTAAGTTTGAACCCGGCCAAGTGCCACGTAATATCGTTCACCTTGCGCACCTCGCCTGTCTTAGCGGCCTACACAATGGATGGTGTTACACTAGAGCGTCACGCACAGGTGCGCGACTTGGGAGTCATCTTAGACTCAAAGTTGAGCTTCGCTTCTCATGTGGACGCCACAGTCGCAAAGGCCAAACGTATGCTTGGACTGCTTATCCGCAGCATGCAGCTGCCAGCTCCCCGTCGCCATGTAAAGCTCGATCACAAGGTCATGTTGTGTGCTTTCAACGCTCATGTCCGCTCCATTGTCGAATACGGGAGCGTGGTCTGGTCGGGAGCGGCAGTGACTCATCTTAAACGGCTGGAACGCATTCTGCATTCCTTTTTGATTTGGCTCGCGTGTTCATCTGACCACAGCTCCTTTAACCTAGCTTACGATCACTTACTGCAGCATTTCAAGGTTTCCTCCATAAAATCTCGTTTCATGCAGCATGATCTTATGTTCATACACAACGTTTTTCACGGCCGACTTGACAGTCCCCAGCTCCTGTCATGCTTTCACCTGTCGGCTCCGGCCAGACGGATCAGGTCGCCTGTGCTCTGGCATATACCGTTTGCACGTGTCGCTGCTGTGAAAAACGGATCTTTTTGCCGAATTTCTTCCATGTGTAACGAGTTTCTTAACGCCTGCGTATCCCTAGATTTATTTTGCTCGCCATCATCCGACTACAAATCCGCTGTGCGGTCACATGTATCTCGGGCAGGTGCCTTTTGAGCCTTTTGAGCTCGCAGCCAGGCTTCACCATGCGAGGGCTCATCGAATGGTTATGTGCGTGTGCGTGTGCGTGTGCGTGTGCGTGTGCGTGTGCGTGTGCGTGTGCGTGTGCGTGTGCGTGTGCGTGTGCGCGTGCGTGCGTGCGTGCGTGCGTGCGTGCGTGCGTGCGTGCGTGCGTGCGTGCGTGCGTGCGTGCGTGCGTGCGTGCGTGCGTGCGTGCGTGCGTGCGTGCGTGCGTGCGTGCGTGCGTGCGTGCGTGCGTGCGTGCGTGCGTGCGTGCGTGCGTGCGTGCGTGCGTGCGTGCGTGCGTGCGTGCGTGCGTGCGTGCGTGCGTGTGTAGGTGTCTTGTCTGTCGTCTTGCATGCGTGTGTATTTTAAGTGAAAGTCATAGTTTTATCTCCTGACTTCGCCTGTAACCGGGTTTTATGCCTGTTGGTGATTTATCAATAAATACAAATACAAATACAAATATTGCTTGTTGGTGTCGGACGCACACGTGGGTTATTGTGATCAAGGATTGTGATTATTTCCAAGCAGCTACGCGCCCTTACCCATCAAGAACAATTGGATTGATCTCACGGTGGGTATTTTGTTTTGTGTAGCATTTAAATTATTTGAAGATATGATATGAAGGTCAGTTCATGATTTGAAATGATATTCCTAGACACATTTCCTGGTTATGACCCACGAAGTAACTGTTTTCTAGCATTGTTCTGAATTGTTGTCCTGAAAAAGAAATGGTGTGCTTAGGTAGGTATACATTGCTTGTCTGCATGAGTGCATAGTTTAATGTACCTACCAAAAATTGTCAGCACATTTTGATATGGGGAAATTGGTTTGGTAGTTTATTAATAATTAATAATTAGTATATCAGTATTTCTTTTTTTTGCCCACCATCAGGTTATTTTTGTACTCTTCCTTTGTAAATATATGTACTCCTCCACCAACAAAAAAAGTAGAATTCCCGCCCTGGGGGGCCTGGGAGCCAAATAACCACAGCAGTTGTTGTGCTATAACCCTCGCCCTAAGGGAGCTTTTTTCACCTTCGCCCTACGGGGGGGGGGGGGCTACCAGGCCCCCCTGTTAACTTCCAAAACATGCAACTTAGAGCAATGCGGTAAGAACCAGCATGTTGCCTGTCATGAGAGGAATCTAACAGTATGCGATTTTTAGGTTTCAGATCAACGGGTGACCTTCCAGGTCAAGTGAATGACCTCAGATTTACCACGTCCAGAACAGCGATTTTGCTCTTCAGAAAACCTCAAAATTAGAAATTGATAAATGTAAATAAAAAGGCATGTTCCTAGACCAGTTTTGGTTCAGAAAAAACAAAAAAAGGTAATTGTTTGTTCGTATCTTGTCCAAAAATGTCAAAAAAGTAATTAAGAAATGACGTCATCAGTTTCTTACACTTAGGAAGCCATGACCCAGTCAAAAATGAAGAAATTGCTTTGAAATTTAGCATGGGTATTGCCCATACTCAGTTCTCTCACATATATTCCGGTTTTTCTAATATATTTGAAAATTTTGATTTTGTGGGGATTTTCCCCCAAAAAAACAGTTTTTTTGAATTTTAGGGCTCAAAAACCCAAAATTTTGAAAATCAAAGATTTCCTTTTAAAAGAGAATGCCATTTTGCATCTTTGGTGAATTGTGTTTGCAGTTTGCTTTACAACTCTGTTTTCTACGATTTTCCCAATATTTCTATTTTTTACCAACATGACGTTATCAAAACATTAATATCTCCCAAACTTTTTGACCAATTTCAATTAAATTTGTACAGCCTACGTATAATTGTTGTAAACTCAGCTACTCAAAATGTCAGCAAGGGGCATCTGATGTGTCAAAAGTGATTCAAGAAAAACCTCAGGGGGGGGGGGGCTGTCATGCCCCCCCGTAGTGCGAGGGATAAGCCACAATTATGATGTATGACGTGCTTGCGGCTTGCCTGTGTTTTCTTTTGTCAATTTCAACTTATTATTTCTGTTAAGAACCTGCCATTTCTGGCAAAACATTGCCAGTGTTTTCTTTTGCCAACTCCAACTTAGTATTTTGCTAGGATAAGGATTGCAATTTTTGTGAAAATAAGATATGCTTAATTTGAAGGGGCCCGACGGTCCTGGGCCTCAATATTTTTGACCGGGTATGGTCTGGGCATGGACTTGGTGTTATGGGCCTGGGCTGGGCCGGGCTGGGGGTTGATGTGACCGTGGTGAACACTGGTTTAAATACATCAATCATACCACACTTTGTTAGAAAACATCAGAGGGTCATCCAATTAACTGCCTGTAAGGTGTAAAGACCTGTAAGGTAGGCAAATGTGTTAATTGTGCCTTGACCAAAAATTGTCCAAAATATCTGTGGCTGACCGACCGAGGTCCAAATCGGAGTCAGATTATTTTCGGACGTCCAAAATTTGGACTCTGATTTACATCACTAGTATATACATATATAGACCATGACAGTCACCCACGAATAGGCCTAAGGGTCACAGAAAGCTTAATTTGCCAAAAGTACACCGCTATAACTCATATACGGCATCAGTCAAGATCAAAATGATCAAATCAAAAGATAAAAATGCACTACGAAACATTCGCGCTAAACTGGCGTTTGGTCACAATTCGCGCCGCTGCATTATGACGCATCGCGCCGCTGCATTATGACGCATCACGTCCATTTTAAGGGGTTTAACCCTTTAAGAAGATCTACACGTGCACCGGGTGCATTTCTCCCTGCACCCCTCTGGCGTTACCGTCAAACCACACCATCCAGAGGGCTGCAAATTGACACGCTGGTGTGGGGTCATGCAACGTGGCCATTTAAAGCGTTTTGACGCCATCCTATCAGGACCTGCACGTGCACAGGATACACCCTTCGTGATCCTCTGTACCATCATTTTTCCGAATTTGACCTCAAGGCAGTGCGATGCAGTGCCGGCCACTAGTGTAAAATGTTACGGTTTAATTAATGTCTTTCCTTTTAATCGAGTAAATACAACTCCTTGGAGGTGTCCAGAAGCTCTGATTTGGTGATACAGCTAATATTATGGACTATGTGAGTAGCCGGATAGGCGAACGATGTCCGCCCTGATTTATTCAGAACTCCGCTCCGCCTGAAACTCAGTCGATGCGGAAGAGAATATGGTAAGGAGCCTCTTAAAGGATTGCGTCATTAAATCAGAAGTGGGTCTGGGGCGCTGAACTTATGTAATAAAAATGATCTGAGTCTCGACACCGGACTTAATCAAGTTAAAAGCAAATGTGAAAATGGGGTGCTGACCAAGTGCTGCTGTAAACTTGGCTCTCTTGACATCGGGGCATGTCGAACTTGGCTCTCTTGTCATTCAAGTGTATGGCTGCCTTACTTGGATCTCTTGTCATTCAGGTGTATGGCTGCCTTACTTGGCTCTCTTGTCATTCAGGTGTATTGCTGTCTTACTTGGCTCTCTTGTCATTCAGGTGTATGGCTGCCTTACTTGGCTCTCTTGTCATGCAGGTGTATTGCTGCCTTACTTGAGTCTCTTTTCATTCAGGTGTATGGCTGCCTTACTTGGCTCTCTTGTCATTCAGGTGTATGGCTGCCTTACTTGGCTCTCTTGTCATTCAGGTGTATGGCTGCCTTACTTGGATCTCTTGACATTCAGGTGTATAGCTGCCTTACTTGGCTCTATTTTCATTTCAAGTGTATAACTGCCTTCCTTGGCTCTCTTGTCATTCAGGTGTATGGCTGCCTTACTTGGCTCTCTTGTCATTCAACTGTATGGCTGCCTTACTTTACTCTCTTGTCATTCAGGTGTATGGCTGCCTTACTTGGCTCTTTTGTCATTCAGGTGTATTGCTGCCTTACTTGGCTCTCTTGTCAATCAGGTGTATGGCTGCCTTACTTGGCTCTCTTGTGATTCAGGTGTATAGCTGCCTTACTTGGCTCTCTTGTCAATCAGGCGTATGGCTGCCTTACTTGGCTCTCTTGTCATTCAGGTGTATTGCTGTCTTACTTGGCTCTCTTGTCATTCAAGTGTATTGCTGCCTTACTTGGCTCTCTTTTCATTCAGGTGTATGGCTGCCTTACTTGGCTCTCTTGTCATTCAGGTGTACGGCTGCCTTACTTGGCTCTCTTGTGATTCAGGTGTATAGCTGCCTTACTTGGCTCTCTTTTCAATCAGGTGTATGGCTGCCTTACTTGGCTCTCTTGTCATTCAAGTGTGTTGCTGCCTTACTTGGCTCTCTTTTCATTCAGGTGTATGGCTGCCTTACTTGGCTCTCTTGTCAATCAGGTGTATGGCTGCCTTACTTGGCTCTCTTTTCATTCAGGTGTATGGCTGCCTTACTTGGCTCTCTTTTCATTCAGGTGTATGGCTGCCTTACTTGGCTCTCTTTTCATTCAGGTGTATGGCTGCCTTACTTGGCTCTCTTATCATTCAGGTGTATAGCTGCCTTACTTGGCTCTCTTGTCAATCAGGTGTATGGCTGCCTTACTTGGCTCTCTTGACATTCAAGTGTATTGCTGCCTTACTTGGCTCTCTTTTCATTCAGGTGTATGGCTGCCTTACTTGGCTCTCTTTTCATTCAGGTGTATGGCTGCCTTACTTGGCTCTCTTGTCATTCAGGTGTATGGCTGCCTTACTTGGCTCTCTTGTGATTCAGGTGTATAGCTGCCTTACTTGGCTCTCTTGTCAATCAGGTGTATGGCTGCCTTACTTGGCTCTCTTGTCATTCAAGTGTATTGCTGCCTTACTTGGCTCTCTTTTCATTCAGGTGTATGGCTGCCTTACTTGGCTCTCTTGTCATTCAAGTGTATTGCTGCCTTACTTGGCTCTCTTGTCATTCAGGTGTATTGCTGTCTTACTTGGCTCTCTTGTCATTCAAGTTTATTACTGCCTTACTTGGCTCTCTTTTCATTCAGGTGTATGGCTGCCTTACTTGGCTCTCTTGTCATTCAGGTGTATTGCTGTCTTACTTGGCTATCTTGTCATTCAAGTGTATTGCTGCCTTACTAAGGCCTAACAAGGCAGAAGGACCTGATGAAATCCATGATAGACTTTTAAGAGAAACTGAAAGGGAGTTGTCGGTTCCATTAGCCATAATATTTTCTAAATCACTCGCAGATAGTAAAATTCCACTTGATTGGAAAAGAGCAAATGTTGTTCCTATTCATAAAAAGGGAAATAGAAGTAAAGAGGAAAACTTTAGACCGGTTAGTCTGACCTCATTAGTCTGCAAGGTGCTTGAATCAATCATCAAAGATAAGATTGTTGAATTCTTGGAGCAAAATGAACTCATCAAGGATACACAGCATGGCTTTAGGACGGGCCGTTCTTGTTTAACTAATCTTCTGGAGTTTTTGGATGTTGCAACAGATAGCTTTGATCAGGGTAAACAGCTAGATGTAGCTTTTCTTGATTTCAGTAAAGCATTTAACAAAGTCCCCCATACAAGACTGGGGTTGCAACTTAAAATTCATGGGATCAGGGGCAAGATTCTGGATTGGATAGAAACGTGGCTTTCAGGACGCCAGCAAAGGGTTATATTGAATGGGTGCCAATCACAATGGAAGGAGGTTCTCAGTGGTGTTCCACAGGGCTCAGTCCTGGGCCCATTGCTTTTTATAATATTTGTGAATGCAATTGAGAACAGTATAGACAGCAAAGTCTTGAAATTTGCAGACGATCTAAAAGTTGTCAGGATTATTAGAGGAAAACATGATCAGGATGTTCTTCAATCAGATCTGGACAAGCTAGTTGAGTGGTCTGAAGCATGGCAGATGAAATTCAATTTGAGTAAATGTAAGATTATGCACGCTGGACGGGTTAGCAGTAAACATAGGTATTAAATGGGTGGGCAGAAAATGGAGCAGATTGAAAAGGAAAGAGATTTAGGTGTCGTGGTAAACAATAGACTATCAGCGTCAGACCAGGTTGTAGAAAGTAGGAAAAAGGCACTTAGAATGCTAGGGGCCATTAACAGAAATGTTTCCTACAAGAGTGAAAAGGTAATAACAAAACTGTATTGTGCATACGTTAGACCACATTTGGAGTATTGTGTACAAGCCTGGTCTCCAACATATGAGAAAGATTGCTAGTTGTTAGAAAGAGTTCAAAAAAGGGCAACAAAAATGGTTAATTGTCTTGGTAGTTTACCTTATGAAGATAGATTAAAGAAATTGGGTATGTTTTCACTTAGATATAGAAGGCTAAGAGGAGATCTAATTGAAGTCTTCAAATTTGTAAATAGTCAGCATTCTGGATATTTAAAGGGTATGTTTGAGTTCAATAGGGAAAATCGAGGTAGAGGTCATCAGCATAAACTCATTATGAAACAAAGTAGGACTAGCCTACGACAGTCATTTTTCAGTAGAAGGGTTGTAGGACATTGGAATATGCTACCAGGGGATGTCGCTGATGCAGTGACACTTGCTTCCTTCAAAATTAGATTAGATAAATACTTTACAGAGAAGGGATTAGTTCATAAATACTCGTGGGATTAGCCTTCTTTTATGCAGGTGGAGTAAGGTGATTTGAAGGGGCGAGACTGGTGGAGGGGGGGGGGATGGGGTGGGGTGCAACCTCGGATGGGCCCAAGAGGCTCTTTGTTGCACTTTTCTTTTATGTCTTTATGTATGTTATGTCTTGTCATTCAAGTGTATGGCTGCCTTACCTGGCTCTCTTGTCATTCAGGTGTATGGCTGCCTTATTTGGCTCTCTTGTCATTCAAATGTATTGCTGCCTTACTTGGCTCTCTTGTCATTCAAGTGTATGGCTGCCTTACTTTGTTCTCTTGTCATTCAAGTGTATGGCTGTCTTACTTGGCTCCCTTGTCATTCAAGTGTATGGCTGCCTTACTTGGCTCTCTAGTCATTCAAGTGTATGGCTGTCTTACTTGGCTCCCTTGTCATTCAAGTGTATGGCTGCCTTACTTGGCTCTCTTGTCATTCAAGTGTATGGCTGTCTTACTTGGCTCCCTTGTCATTCAAGTGTATGGCTGCCTTACTTGGCTCTCTTGTCATTCAAGTGTATGGCTGCCTTACTTGGCTCTCTTGTCATTCAGGTGTATGGCTGCCTTACTTGGCTCTCTTGTCATTCAAGTGTATGGCTGCCTTACTTGGCTCTCTTGTCATTCTGGTGTATGGCTGCCTTATTTGGCTCTCTTGACATTTCTGTGTATGGCTGCCTTACTTGGCTCTCTTGGCTCTCTCTTTACTTGGCTCTCTCTCTCTTGCCAGCGTCCCTGCTTCACCTAAATTCGTTTTTGGACAGCCAGAACAAGGCACCTCATATACCACACTCATTTCAGAAGAACAATCACGCTTTGTTTTTCCATGAACCAAGTCACGTATTTTTCCACCGGCGTTCATCGACACTTTTAACACTGCCGTTTCTAGCGTCCTGGCAATTATATGTGCTGGTTTGGAATAGGGAATTGAAATTCATCGAGTTGGCTTGGCCTTTTTCTTGTCAGTCGCCTGCCTTTTCCTGTTTCTTATTTGTTCTGCTTTCTTTCGAAGATTTATTAGCAAGCCTTTCGGATACTTGAGTTTCAAAAATGCTTCGTAAATGTCCTCAATTTCATCGGCCAAATATTCTTCATCGCATATTCTGAGTGCTCTGACGAAGAAAGAAGAGGAAGAAGAAGGTATATTTGATTTATCTAGTGCATTAATGACTCAGAGTCATTGATGCACTAGATGAATCAAATATACCTCTACCAAAAGCTCAAGACTTGGACCTAGTGGCGTTATGCATGAGGTTTGGTTGCTTCTCCTTTAACGGCGAAGAGTACGTACAGCATAGTGGATTAGCCATGGGATCTCCTCTTAGCCCTTTAGCGGCTTGTCTTTATATGGAGGTTTTAGAAGATGAGCATTTCCAACCAATCATGGACACCGGTTCAATATGGATGCGGTATGTCGACGATGTTTTGGTTGTAATTCCAAACGATACCGACTTGGATGACAAGTTGGCTATGTTAAATGCAGTAAACGCAAACGAGCAATTCACAATCGAGTTAGAGGGCGGGGCGGACCGTGTCCAGGTATGTCGGGCACGTAAAACTTTCGCTTCTAAATTCTGCCGGACGCCAGGAATTACTTGATCGGGTGGTGGGGTGAGGGCCTGCGCAACAAGCTATGCTTAGCTCGGGGCCTGACCTCGGAAATCCATCCATTCAAAAACCATTCGGACTAAAAAAAAAAATGTAACGTGCCTTTTCATCCGTTTTGTTTGGCCCTTTCAACGCTTGGGAATGGGGCCCTTTCAACGCTCGGGAAGGGGGCCATTTCGAAGTGCCGCCCCCCCCCTGGACGAAATCCTGGCTACGTGCCTGTTACACATTTACAACTTTTATGCGCCATTTTCAGAACTGGGCCTGCAATGAGCCAAACGATAGTCAAAAGGTGCTGAGAACTGAACCAAACGATAGTCAAGGTGCTGAGAACTGAACCAAACGATAGTCAAGGTGCTGAGAACTGAGCCAAACGATAGTTAAGGTGCTGATAACTGAGCCAAACGATAGTCATGGTGCTGAGAACGGAGCCAAACGATAATCATGGTGCTGAGAACTGTGTTGAAAAATATGTTGATGGCCGCTACAACGATGAAAACTGTGAATACGGCCGAAAGTTCATCTGCAAAATACCCAGCGAGTAGTCCATGCCAGTCCATGCCAGTCCATGCCAGCACAAATGATAGCCTTCGTCTCTGAAATAGTGCCTAGTTTGAATAGTATTGGAAACATATAATTATTTATCAATTTAATCCCTACCATTAACCAAACACTAATTGTTTTTATAAATAGAACACGATAACAGTGATCTAGCCGTATTTTCGAGAACAAAAAACCTATAATTGTCTAGGAAGTGCTTGCTATTGTGTTCAATTATCGGAAAACCAATCGGACGGAGCTTCAAATGGTGGCACACCGAAGTGTTTTACACTTGTCGCCAGTTCCCTGGATGAGTTCTATGTATTGCTGGTGGTCGAATACAAGTGTTTATGATGATGATGACCGATTCATGAAATGTGTATTGCATGTATGATACCCCATCCATGAAATGTGTATTGCATGTATGATGACCCATCCATGAAATGTGTACTATATGTATGATGACCCATCCATGAAATGTGTATTGCATGTATGATGACCCATCCATGAAATGTGTATTGCATGTATGATGACCCATCAATTACATGTGTATTGCATGTATGATGACCCATCCATGAAATGTGTATTGCATTTATGATGACCCATCCATGACATGTGTATTGCATGTATGATGACCCATCCATGAAATGTGTATTGTATGTATGATGACCCATCCATGACGTGTATTGCATGTATGAGGACCCATCCATGACATGTGTATTGCATGTATGATGACCCATCCATGAAATGTGTATTGTATGTATGATGACCCATCCATGACATGTGTATTGCATGTATGATGACCCATCCATGAAATGTGTATTGTATGTATGATAACCCATCCATGACATGTGTATTGCGTGTATGATGACCTATCCATGCAACACGGCCAGAGGTCGAAACTGTCAATAAACCGAAACTGGCAACAACGTCGAAGCTGTCAACACCAAAAATAAAAACCCTAATTATATCACATTTCTTAACTCTGTGTAATTGCAGTTCCGATAATGTAATAGACTGTTCACGCTTCAGGAGCACGGAACTACAGCATTTTCGTTTATCATGCTTACTTAAAATCATAATGGAAATTATGCTGATTAATTATTTTAATTCATTATTTATGTGATCTGATTAATGATTGTAATATACATCAGGAAATATTTGATTTACAGCACTATTGCAATTCCTTGCATACAAATATTTGAGAACGATTCACGCTAGGTGAGAATTAACACAGCACAAATGTCACCTGAGCAAAGCAGCCTAAAATTGTCTCACCTACGCTGGTTGGCGAGTTGGCGAATTTGTGTAGCTCAGCACCTGCCATAACGCCATTTCAAACGTACGTCAAACTACGGGTCCAGAATAAGACCAGTCGAAGATCAAAGTCTCACGTTGTATTTATTACCATTCCGCACAACAGTTGTTGCCAAGTGCAGTATCACATGGGTCCTGCACAACACGACTGTAGGTATAAAACATCTCTCACGTTCAAAAACACATTGACTAGCAGCATCGGGATTCCAGCGAGATTCCAACGCATCTCTTCAGTACAGTATATACCTAACCTCTATCACGCCTACATACGCACACTGGCATTCTACTATCAACAAGTAACAAACACGACTTCAAGCTTCACAAACACATTCTCTCTCAAGCCAGCGTGCTAGATTATGTCATAAGGAAGCAAATACACCAGAAACATATGAAGTGGTACATATTTTACACAACTTGCAATGGCGGGAACCTAAATATGTCAATCAAAGGTCGACATTCGATTGGGAATCATGTACAAAATTGATACAAATCATGCAAGTATTGCGAGAAGAGAAAATTATTATAATTCACATATCCAATGATTCACTAGCAGAATTAACTTTCCTGGTTTGGCATTCCTTGTTTTATCGACCATTCTCTGCTGTTATCATTCAAAATATCATCAAAGACCGTGGTATTGGTCATCAGAAATATACATAAATTATCATAATAAATTGCATAAAGCTATGCATAAAATATCAGCACTGAATTATGCAGAGGCATTCACTCCATGTCAGCACATATCATCAGCGCACTTATGAGTAGTTGCTAGAGTATTTTTCATCTCCCAGAACTAGTGCACGAAGTCTAATAACACATTCACCGGACACGATTCGTTGCTGAAGTTTGATTTATCAGCGGAAGATATGCAGACTCATGTTGGCACCACTAAGAGGAACATTTCCAGATCACGTAATTGCAAATAAACACACTTCCGAAGAAAGTAAACAAAGATTCAGTAGAAAGACACATACACAAGTTTATCAGGTAGGATAACCTGTTAGGCAAACTTGACACCCAAAAGGCAAACACCGTATTTTGGCAAACATACCCGAAGTAGAAGCAGAGTGAATCGATCCCTTTGGCACCTGTCCAGAGAGCACGCCATCTCAAAAAGACACCAGCAAGTAAGATGCCGATCAGCGACAATTCAAACACATCTGAAGCAAGATCGAGTCTAGTCGATCAGGGGACGGGGAGGCGTTCTCTCTTCAAAATCGACGAGTTATGGTTGAGGTTTGATTTACAGCATCCAATGAGAGTGTATGTATCGTTCAACGCCAGCCAATTTTACCGGCCAGTAGGCGGCCAGCCTTCAAGGTCAGCCTAAAGTGGCGGCCAGCATGCGGTTAGTTAGCCTTCAAGGTCAGCTGGCAGCGATAGCCAATAGGCGGGTAACCTTCAAGGTCAGCCGACCGCGGCAACCAATAGGGGGCCAGCATTCAAGGTCAGCTGGCAGCGGCAATCAATAGGCGGCCATCCTTCAAGGCCAGCAGGCAGCGGCGGCCAATAGGCGGGCAGCCTTCAAGGCCAGCCGGCAGCGGAAATCAATAGGCTTCCATCATTCAAGGCCAGCAGGCAGCGGCGGCCAATAGGCGTGTTTCAGTGTCAGACCCGGAGGCCGGTCTGGGCCTCCACGATGCGGGCGGCGTCCTCGCGTCCCATGATGCGCAGGATGTTGAGCAGCTCGGTGCAGGACGACTGTTCCGGATGGCGCGCCTCCCACAGGTCCAGAATCGGGTCCGTCGGGGACTTCTTTGTGGCGAAGTAGTTGACGTATCTGTTGTAAAGACACATCCAGTTACATACTGATGCTGCGGTAACATAACGTCCAGTTACATACTGCTGCTGCGGTAATATAACATCCAATTACATACTGCTGCTGCGGTAATATAACATCCAGTTACATACTGCTGCTGCGGTAACATAACATCCAGTTACATACTGCTGCTGCGGTAACATAACATCCAATTACATACTGCTGCTGCGGTAACATAACGTCCAGTTACATACTGCTGCTGTGGTAATATAACATCCAGTTACATACTGCTGCTGCGGTAACATAACATCCAGTTACATACTGATGCTGCGGTAACATAACATCCAGTTACATACTGCTGCTGCGGTAACATAACATCCAATTACATACTGCTGCTGCGGTAACATAACGTCCAGTTACATACTGCTGCTGCGGTAATATAACATCCAGTTACATACTGATGCTGCGGTAACATAACATCCAATCACATACTGATGCTGCGGTAACATAACGTGCACATGAACCAGAACTGGTCAGAAGCTATACAGCTGTAAACCTTAACATATCATAAAACATCACAGAAGTCGATGAGCAAATACATTATAAATAATGGTTAGTACGGATTGAGTAAGTGAAGATGAATGTGTCTACTGACCTGTTGACCTGCATCATTTGCGCCAGCATCCTCCAGTCATTGCCGCGGGGATTCGGCGGGTTCAGGCACTGGCACAGCTTCTGCTTGGTTTCTGCAGATAACCTGCAACAAGAAGAAAACGTATTATGTATTGTGTATGTATGTATTATGTATGTATTATGCATTGGGTGTAACAGCATGTCTCATCTGCTGATGATTCGTTCCCAATACAAGGTAGATGGCGCTGAGTCTCGCCTGCTGATGGTTCGGTCCCAATAAAAGGTAGATGGCTCTCTGGAACTCGACTCTCGCGTCTTTTAGGCATGCACTGTGCAATCATTTAGCTGGGACTGGATGAATATGTGCGTACGTGCGTGTGTGTGTGCATGTTGTGTGTATGGATGTATGCTTTTTTATATTGTGCTGTATGAATGCTGCTTACGAGTGCCTTTTTAACATGTCTCACCTTTTAACGTTATCGACTCGACACTCGGAATAGCCATTTTATGTTGGAGAGTGTTTTAAATGTCAATACATACATACATGGCGCCGAGTCTCGCCTGCTGATGGTTCGGTCCCAATAGAAGGTAGATGGCGCTGAGTCTCACCTGATGATGGTTCGGTCCCAATAGAAGGTAGATGGCGCTGAGTCTCACCTGATGATGGCTCGGCCCCAATACAAGGTAGATGGCGCTGAGTCTCACCTGCTGATGGTTCGGTCCCAATAAAAGGTAGATGGCGCTGAGTCTCACCTGCTGATGGTTCGGTCTGCGTGGAAGGTAGATGGCGCTGAGTCTCACCTGCTGATGGTTCGGTCTGCGTAGAAGGTAGATGACGCTGAGTCTCACCTGATGATGGTTCGGCCCCAATACAAGGTAGATGGCGCTGAGTCTCACCTGCTGATGGTTCGGTCTGCGTAGAAGGTAGATGGCGCTGGTGATGAGGGTACAGGGCGACCTGGCAGCGTACTCGGCACCTGACAAGGCACAGGTCAGAGGTCAGAGGTCAGAGGTCAGAGGTCAGAGGTCAGAGGTCAGAGGTCAGAGGTCAGAGGTCAGAGGTCAGAGGTCAGAGGTTAGATGAAAGGTCATATTTTAGGTCCAGTCAGACAAGGCAGACACGAGGTGAGGTCAAAAATTACAAGATAACAGGCTAGGAAACTGCAACAGTACAAACTTTAGGCGATTACACATGTCAGTGAAAGAAATATGGTCAACACTTCATTGACAAAATATACCAAAATAATAATAACATGGTGGTCGAAATATGGTCGTACTGTTAGTTGTTACCCAACATGATAGCTGTTGTGCACAATGCTTACCGACTGAGTAACTAGACAACACTTCTAAACAGTAGACACTCAGTATACAATTGAGATCCAAAAGGTCTGTGGAATTAACTTATCTTTGGTCAAAGAAGGGAGACGCCACATCTCGGATGCAGACAGGTTATGTCTTCAACCATACAACACAGAACCATAGACAACAGATCAGGGTGTCTCTATACGTCTAGGGATATAAAGTTGTGGAATTGCTCACTGATATCTGTCAACCACACAACACAGACCCATAGACAGCAGATCAGGGTGTCTCTATACGTCTAGGGGTATAAAGTTGTGGAATTGCTCACTGATATCCGTCAACGAAGTAGCTTTTTAAGTATTTTAAACGTGGAGCGTGGAACATCGTTTATGGCAAAGTTCCTTGATACTATATTATGCTATATTTTGGGTCCCAAGCATACACATGTGAAGAGTATCCAACTTTCTTTCTTGCGAAGTTGTTTTGAAAATGATTGACTTGTCTTGTTTGATAATTAGATTGAGGTGATGGCTGAGGGAGGCATCGCATACCTGTTAGACAAAACTCTCGCCCAGTTTGCCTATACCCCACCCACCACCAGTGCCGTAGCCTCACCTGACTGTTGCCATCAGACGAGGAGGAGATTCGCAACACCTGACGGCGGCTCTGCCCGCACCGCTGGTACACCTGAATCCGGCCGGAGAAGGCCAGACCGTCCCGTGCCGCCGCGTGGCCCACGTGCTCCAGACTGAAGGACACGTGCAGCAGGGGACACGTGCCGCTCCACACGTGCCGGAACGGGACCTCCTGAAACGGGGAAGAACAGAAGAAGTCAGCATGTCCTGAAAGGGAAGAGAATAGGGGAAGGCAGCAGAACTCGGGTTACGAGAAACGGTAGAGAAACGACAGCCTAACCGAGGGCAGCAAATCCTGGGTTACAATGCTTTTAATTAGCTTCTCATAGGTATTGGTTATCTCCAACAAAAACAAAATAGAAGACATTGGGTATGTTCTACCAAACTGCTAGAGCCATGCTCTAATGTGACAATCATGGGCGTCGCCGGCGGGGGGGGGGGGGGGGACACGTCCTCCAGTTCAAAAATCAGGGAGACCCTCCCCCCACCGAAGAAAGCAGATTTGCTTGTTCTTTGTGGTGAATTCGTTCCAAATGATATGAAAGTTAATTTATTCTTCATTTGTAACCATAAATCGTTGAGTCCTTTCTTTGTACTTAAAGATATAGGTACTTAATTACTTTGTAGAAAATGAAATGATGATATGCAGTTCTAAAAGTTGCTACAACCGATTGGCTTCTGCTATCATTGAATGTCAAGTTCATCCATTCATTCACCATTTATTCCAAGGCCTCAGATACAATTCAGCCAAGGCAGCGAATAGCGTGACGTCATGGGTACATCCATCAATATGCTGTGTTCAAACTGCAATA
Organism: Chirona hameri; assembly: GCA_036785665.1. Taxonomy (NCBI): domain Eukaryota; kingdom Metazoa; phylum Arthropoda; class Thecostraca; order Balanomorpha; family Balanidae; genus Chirona; species Chirona hameri. The sequence goes on from JAXIVJ010012539.1 coordinate 29,424, forward strand.
AGTTTTAGACTTTAGTCCCTTTGAGCCCCTGAAATTTATATAAATGAGTGCTATATCAGCATACTTGGTATAATTGCAATGGTTGAATAACTCTCTACAATCCAAGTAAGTTTTGGGAAATATGTCATAGAAGGGGTAGCTACTATCTTGCTAGGCGATAGCGCAGAAGATTCGCGAAAATAAGTGTCATCGAACACTCGCTGAAATAAGTTTCCCCTCCAGGGGCGGATCCAGGGGGGACAAGGAGCCATGGATATGCCAAGAGCCATGCCCCCCCCCCCCCCCCCCCAAGGTCCTGAAACCGTTTTTTGACCCCCCCCCCCCCAACACGGCCGGACGTACAGCGGTGGATGGCTGACACGGCCCTCTCTGACCCCCCCCCCACACTCCTCCCCCGCTCAACAACTTCTCACAAACGGCCTGCTCTGCCCCCCCCCCCCACCCCCCCCCCCCACCCCGCTCGCGTTCCTGCATTGGCCAAGATTGTCTCAATTACTTGACAACTGTAAAGATATCGACGTGAAACGTTGAGTACCTAATGCTGCAACACTTCTACGTCTTCTTCTACGTTCACTTCTACGTTCTACGTCTTCTGACCAAATGTCAATGGAATTGGTTGAGTACTTTGGGAGATAATGACGTTTTAGTGACGTCATGTCATTTTTCGTGTAAAATGATGCATCTTTGAAAAACCGTAGAACATCGAATGTTGAAGAAAATTGCAAACCAAAAATGTGAAATGCAAGCAAATGACATTCTCTTTAAAGTGGCTATCTGAGATTTTCGAAATTGTAAAAATTTTACCCCTAAAATAAAATAGAAAACTGATTTTTGGGGAAAAAATCCGCAAAATCGACATTTTCAAGGATATTGAGAGGAAAAAACCTGAATATATATTGGAGAACCAAGTATAGACGATATCCAAAACCAAATTGCAAAACAATATTTTTTTAACCGACTTATGTCTCCCTAAGTATAAGTAACTCATGACGTCATTTTTTAAGTTGCATGTTTTGGCTTTGTGTGACCAGATATAGACAAATAAATGCCGCCACTGTATTTCTGAGACAAAACTGGTTTAGAAACAAGGCTTTTTAATTTAGATTAATCAATTTCAAATGTTTTCCTTATGTGACCTGACCCTGACCTGAGGGCCATTATATGGAGTCAGGTTATGAAAATGACTGCTACTATCGAATTATACGTGTAAAATAACCCATAAAACATGTTTCGCATGACTTTCGTCGACCTCTTTCCAATAGTGACCTTTTGTGACCTGATATTGACCTTGATCTTTGCTTAAAATTTGATTTCGCTTATGTGGGAAATTAATTATACACTCGAGAGCACTTTGTGCGAGAATAGTCACAATCTGAGGCTTTAGATGGAAAGTATGGCCGATGAACTCAAATACCTCGATTTTGACCCTTGACCTGGATGTGACCTGACACTTGACCTTATTTTGAAAACTTCGCGTATGCGTCAGATACGTGTCATTGAGAGCTTTCGATTGCCGCCTTGCGCCTCTCGCTGCGGTTATTGGATCGGAAGATAACGGGGGCGGGGGTGGTGTTCGGCTGAATACCCCAGCGTGGCGCGGGATAATTAAGGGACCCCCCCCCCCCCCTACGTAGTTTTTGTATCGCGCTGACGACCCGACGTCACTCCCCCCCCCCCCCACACACACACACACTCTACGACTCTTTGAGCTGACACCCGACGCTACCCCCCCCCCCCCCGGTCAACAACTTTTCGCAGATGAAGCCGAGTGTAATTTTTGCCGCCCCCCCCCAAAAAAAACTCGAACCCTAGATCCGACAGTGCTGCTACACTCTCCCCCCATCAACAACGAGTAGAAAATAAATCCGTGGCGACGCCCCTGGTGACAATTTATGGTATTCTAACAAAATGACAAAGGTAGGTAACAAAATAACAAAGGTTAATCGGTTGTCCTAGATCAGCATCACTAGGTAAGCTTCAATCGTCTAATACTGCATCCGAACTGACCTGTTGTGCTGTCTCCGGCTTGCATCGCCAGCCGAGACTGAGATCCTCCAGCGAGAGACAGAGGCCGGCTCCTCCGCTCTGGAGTGGCAGCGTCTTGGACTTGTCCATCAGCCGCCCACCCAGCCGCCGCTCCAACTGACAAACACTCTGTCCGGGGCAGGACAGGGAGGGGTTAAACCCAGCCGCCACTTCAACTGACCCACACTCTGTCCGGGGCAGGACAGGGAGGGGTTATACCCAGCCGCCGCTCCAACTGACAAACACTCTGTCCGGGGCAGGACAGGGAGGGGTTACACCCAGCCGCCGCTCCAACTGACCCACACTCTGTCCGGGGCAGGACAGGGAGGGGTTATACCCAGCCGCCACTCCAACTGACAAACACTCTGTCCGGGGCAGGACAGGACAGGGAGGGGTTATACCCAGCCGCCACTCCAACTGACAAACACTCTATCCGGGGCAGGACAGGGAAGGGTTATACCCAGCCGCCGCTCCAACTGACAAACACTCTGTCCGGGGCAGGACAGGACAGGGAGGGGTTATACCCAGCCGCCGCGCCAACTGACCCACACTCTGTCCGGGGCAGGACAGGGAGGGGTTATACCCAGCCGCCGCTCCAACTGACCCACACTCTGTCCGGGGCAGGACAGGGAGGGGTTATACCCAGCCGCCGCTCCAACTGACAAACACTCTGTCCGGGGCAGGACAGGGAAGGGTTATACCCAACCGCCGCTCCAGCTGACAAACACTCTGTCCGGGGCAGAACAGGGAGGGGTTATACCCAGCCGCCGCTCCAGCTGACAAATAATCTGTCCGGGGCAGGACAGGGAGGGGTTATACCCAACCGCCGCTCCAGCTGACCCACACTCTGTCCGGGACAGGACAGGGAGGGGTTACACCCAGCCGCCGCTCCAACTGACAAACACTCTGTCCGGGGCAGGACAGGGAGGGGTTATACCCAGCCGCCGCTCCAGCTGACCCACACTCTGCCCGGGACAGGACAGGGAGGGGTTACACCCAGCCGCCGCTCCAACTGACAAACACTCTGTCCGGGGCAGGACAGGGAGGGGTTATACCCAGCCGCCGCTCCAACTGACAAACACTCTGTCCGGGGCAGGACAGGACAGGGAGGGGTTATACCCAGCCGCCGCTCCAGCTGACCCACACTCTGTCCGGAACAGGACAGGGAGGGGTTATACCCAGCCGCCACTCCAACTGACAAACACTCTGTCCGGGACAGGACAGGGAGGGATTATACCCAGCCGCCGCTCCAACTGACAAACACTCTGTCCGGGGCAGGACAGGGAGGGAGGGGTTATACCCAGCCGCCGCTCCAACTGACGAACACTCTGTCCGGGGCAGGACAGGGAGGGGTTATACCCAACCGCCGCTCCAACTGACAAACACTCTGTCCGGGGCAGGACAGGGAGGGGTTATACCCAGCCGCCGCTCCAACTGACCCACACTCTGTCCGGGGCAGGACAGGGAGGGAGGGTTACACCCAGCCGCCGCTCCAACTGACAAACACTCTGTCCGGGGCAGGACAGGGAGGGGTTATACCCAGCCGCCACTCCAGCTGACAAACACTCTGCCCGGGGCAGGACAGGACAGGGAGGGGTAATACCCAGCCGCCACTCCAACTGACCCACGCTCTGTCCGGGCAGGACAGGGAGGGGTTATACCCAGTCAAGTTATCAAACGATTTTAAGTAAAATATTGGAATTCCATAATTGGTGGCATCACTGGGCAGATCACGATTCATATCATTCCAGAATGTCTTCCCTTGCTGAGGGCGATCTATAGTTCGTGCTATTTCATCAGTTTGTCTGTCCTCCCTCAAGTCCAGGCCTAGAGCATGCACTTCAGCAATTTCCCGTCCTTACCTCAAGACCAGCCCTGGTATCGTCCACCACGTAGGTCCGTATACAGGATTCAGTCGCTGACATGACACGGGGACCAAACGCCGCCAGCCGGAGGTTCTTCACCGCTGGCGCTGTAACAGGATGGTATGTCAGAGGCTGTACCGAACGCTGCTAGCCGGAGGTTCTTCACCGCTGGTGCTGTAACAAGATGGTATGTCAGAGGCTGTACCGAACGCTGCTAGCCGGAGGTTCTTCATCGCTGACGCTGTAACAGGATGGTATGTCAGAGGCTGTACCGAACGCCGCAATCGGAGGTTCTTCACCGCTGGCGCTGTAACAAGATGGTATGTCAGAGGCTGTACCGAACGCCGCCAGCCGGAGGTTCTTCACCGCTGGCGCTGTAACAAGATGGTATGTCAGAGGCTGTACCGAACGCCGCCAGCCGGAGGTTCTTCACCGCTGGCGCTGTAACAGGATGGTATGTCAGAGGCTGTACCGAACGCCGCCAGCCGGAGGTTCTTCACCGCTGGCGCTGTAACAGGATGGTATGTCAGAGGCTGTGCCGAACGCTGCTAGCCGGAGGTTCTTCACCGCTGGCGCTGTAACAGGATGGTATGTCAGAGGCTGTGCCGAACGCTGCTAGCCGGAGGTTCTTCACCGCTGGCGCTGTATACAGGATGACACGTCAGAGGCTTTACCGAACACCCCAAACCGTCAGAGGCTTTACCGAACACCCCAAACCAACATGTAAATATAAAGCCGCTCTAGGGTGATTTCAACCCTTACCTATCAACAAAATGTGTTCTCCGTATGCAAGATATAAGGTAACGTTAGAACTAGAGCCAAAACCGCCGCGCAGCACCCATCGGTACAAGATGGGAACAAGATTCGGATGGGATGGGAACAATCGGTATTCAAGATGGGAACATCGGTACAAGGTTCTCCGATGAGAACCAGCGGTACTCAACGGTACAAGGTCCTCCGGTGAGAACTATCGCTACTCACCGGTACAAGGTTCTCCGATGAGAACGATGCCTGCAGACAGTCGGTCAGCACGTAGGCCTTGGCCTGGTCCAGCTGGACGTAGATCGGAGTGTTGATGGTTTCCTGGCCCAGGGTCACCACGCGCTGCAACATCAGACACACGTTTACACTCGTCAATATACATGTATAATATGAGGGCAATACCATGAAGCTTGTAGAAATGCAGAGGGTTTAGGACAAGTATTTGCATGCCCAGCCTTGTAAGCTGTGCGTCTCTCTCTACTGACCTACCACTTGGGCGTCTCTCTCACTCTCTACTGATCTACCACTGGGGCGTCTCTCGCTCTCGCTCTCGCTCTCGCTCTCGCTCTCGCTCTCGCTCTCGCTCTCGCTCTCGCTCTCGCTCTCGCTCTCACTCTCGCTCTCGCTCTCGCTCTCGCTCTCGCTCTCGCTCTCGCTCTCGCTCTCGCTCTCGCTCTCGCTCTCGCTCTCGCTCTCGCTCTCTCTACTGACCTGCCACTGGGGCGTCTTTCTCTACTGACCTGCCACTGCCCCAGTGGCAGGTACAGTGGCACTCAAGGTCTCCCTCTACTGACCTGCCACTGGAGCGTCTCTCTCTACTGACCTGCCACTGTGGCGTCTCGTCGGCAGGACTCTCGCTCCCAAACACTGACGTGATCCAGGAGGACTTGAGGTTGGCGCAGTGGTGAAAGCTGATGACTACCGGCTTCAGAAACTGGGTGCCCGGTGGTCCAACCAGCACCACCGGCGACAGCAACGTCTGACTCTCTGTAGGTCAGGTCAGGTCAGGTCGGGTCAGGTCAGGTCAGGTCAGGTCAGGTCAGGTCGGGTCGGGTCGAGTCAGGTTAGGTCAGGTCAGGTCAGGTCAGGTCAGGTCAGAACAGGTCAGTACCGGTCTGGTCTGGTCAGGTCAGGTCAGGTCAGGCCAGGTCAGGTCAGGTCAGGTCTGGTCAGGTCAGGTCAGGTCAGGTCAGGTCAGGTCAGGTCAGGTCAGGTCAGGTCAGGTCAGGTCAGGTCAGGTCAGGTCAGGTCAGGTCAGGTCAGGTCAGGTCAGGTCAGGTCAGGTCAGTCAGGTCAGGTCAGGTCAGGTCAGGTCAGTCAGGTCAGGTCAGGTCAGGTCAGGTCAGGTCAGGTCAGGTCAGGTCAGGTCAGGTCAGGTCAGGTCAGGTCAGGTCAGAACAGGTCAGGTCTGGTCTGGTCTGGTCTGGCCTGGTCAGGTCAGGTCAGGTCAGGTCAGGGCAGGGCAGGGCAGGGCAGGGCAGGGCAGGGCAGGGCAGGGCAGGGCAGGGCAGGCCAGGGCAGGTCACATCTCTCCCTAGTACAGCTTGAAAAACGCTAGTTTGACTGGGCAAAGCATAGTATGATAAGTACTCGCTTAAAACTGTGCGGGAACTGGCCTCAACAAACCCGTCTTCCCACCGGTTAGCTTTATACATTGACCCCACCCGACGTCCAGTGTTCCAATACACAGTTTATATCCTCCGACGTCCAGTGTTCCAATACACAGTTATATCCTCCGACGTCCAGTGTTCCAATACACAGTTATATCCTCCGACGTCCAGTGTTCCAATACACAGTTATATCCACCCGACGTCCAGTGTTCCAATACACAGTTATATCCTCCGACGTCCAGTGTTCCAATACACAGTTATATCCTCCGACGTCCAGTGTTCCAATACACAGTTATATCCTCCGACGTCCAGTGTTCCAATACACAGTTATATCCACCCGACGTCCAGTGTTCCAATACACAGCTATATCCTCCGACGTCCAGTGTTCCAATACACAGTTATATCCTCCGACGTCCAGTGTTCCAATACACAGTTATATCCTCCGACGTCCAGTGTTCCAATACACAGTTATATCCTCCGACGTCCAGTGTTCCAATACACAGTTATATCCTCCGACGTCCAGCGTTCCAATACACAGTTATATCCTCCGACGTCCAGTGTTCCAATACACAGTTATATCCTCCGACGTCCAGTGTTCCAATACACAGTTATATCCTCCGACCGTCCAGTGTTCCAATACACAGTTATATCCTCCGACGTCCAGTGTTCCAATACACAGTTATATCCTCCGACGTCCAGTGTTCCAATACACAGCTATATCCTCCGACGTCCAGTGTTCCAATACACACAGTTATATCCTCCGACGTCCAGTGTTCCAATACACAGTTATATCCTCCGACGTCCAGTGTTCCAATACACAGTTATATCCTCCGACGTACAGTGTTCCAATACACAGCTATATCCTCCGACGTCCAGTGTTCCAATACACAGTTATATCCTCCGACGTCCAGTGTTCCAATACACAGTTATATCCTCCGACGTCCAGTGTTCCAATACACAGCTATATCCTCCGACGTCCAGTGTTCCAATCCACAGTTATATCCTCCGACGTCCAGTGTTCCAATACACAGTTATATCCTCCGACGTCCAGTGTTCCAATACACAGTTATATCCTCCGACGTCCAGTGTTCCAATACACAGCTATATCCTCCGACGTCCAGTGTTCCAATACACAGTTATATCCTCCGACGTCCAGTGTTCCAATACACAGTTATATCCTCCGACGTCCAGTGTTCCAATACACAGCGATATCCTCCGACGTCCAGTGTTCCAATACACAGTTATATCCTCCGACGTCCAGTGTTCCAATACACATTATATCCTCCGACGTCCAGTGTTCCAATACACAGTTATATCCTCCCACGTCCAGTGTTCCAATAACACAGTTATATCATCCCACGTCCAGTGTTCAATACACAGTTATATCCTCCGACGTCCAGTGTTCCAATACACAGCTATATCCTCCGACGTCCAGTGTTCCAATACACAGTTAAATCCTCCGACGTCCAGTGTTCCAATACACAGTTATATCCTCGTATCTCCATTGACCCCACCCCACCCACATCCAGTGTTCCAATACACAGTTATATCCTCCGACGTCCAGTGTTCCAATACACAGCTATATCCTCCGACGTCCAGTGTTCCAATACACAGTTATATCCTCCGACGTCCAGTGTTCCAATACACAGCTATATCATCTGACGTCCAGTGTTCCAATACACAGTTATATCCTCCGACGTCCAGTGTTCCAATACACAGTTATATCCTCCGACGTCCAGTGTTCCAATACACAGCTATATCCTCCGACGTTCAGTGTTCCAATACACAGTTATATCCTCCGACGTCCAGTGTTCCAATACAGAGTTATATCCTCGTATCTCCATTGACCCCACCCCACGTCCAGTGTTCCAATACACAGTTATATCCTCCGACGTCCAGTGTTCCAATACACAGTTATATCCTCCGACGTTCAGTGTTCCAATACACAGTTATATCCTCCGACGTCCAGTGTTCCAATACACAGTTATATCCTCCGACGTCCAGTGTTCCAATACACAGCTATATCCTCCGACGTCCAGTGTTCCAATACACAGAAATATCCTCCGACGTCCAGTGTTCCAATACACAGCTATACCCTCCGACGTCCAGTGTTCCAATACACAGCTATATCCTCCGACGTCCAGTGTTCCAATACAGAGTTATATCCTCCGACGTCCAGTGTTCTAATACACAGTTATATCCTCCGACGTCCAGTGTTCAAATACACAGTTATATCCTCCGACGTCCAGTGTTCCAATACACAGTTATATCCTCCGACGTCCAGTGTTCCAATACACAGCTATATCCTCCGACGTCCAGTGTTCCAATACACAGTTATATCCTCCGACGTCCAGTGTTCCAATACACAGTTATATCCTCCGACGTCCAGTGTTCCAATACACAGTTATATCCTCCCACGTCCAGTGTTCCAATACACAGTTATATCATCCCACGTCCAGTGTTCCAATACACAGTTATATCCTCCGACGTCATACACAGCTATATCCTCCGACGTCCAGTGTTCCAATACACAGTTAAATCCTCCGACGTCCAGTGTTCCAATACACAGTTATATCCTCGTATCTCCATTGACCCCACCCCACATCCAGTGTTCCAATACACAGTTATATCCTCCGACGTCCAGTGTTCCAATACACAGCTATATCCTCCGACGTCCAGTGTTCCAATACACAGTTATATCCTCCGACGTCCAGTGTTCCAATACACAGCTATATCATCTGACGTCCAGTGTTCCAATACACAGTTATATCCTCCGACGTCCAGTGTTCCAATACACAGTTATATCCTCCGACGTCCAGTGTTCCAATACACAGCTATATCCTCCGACGTTCAGTGTTCCAATACACAGTTATATCCTCCGACGTCCAGTGTTCCAATACAGAGTTATATCCTCGTATCTCCATTGACCCCACCCCACGTCCAGTGTTCCAATACACAGTTATATCCTCCGACGTCCAGTGTTCCAATACACAGTTATATCCTCCGACGTTCAGTGTTCCAATACACAGTTATATCCTCCGACGTCCAGTGTTCCAATACACAGTTATATCCTCCGACGTCCAGTGTTCCAATACACAGCTATATCCTCCGACGTCCAGTGTTCCAATACACAGAAATATCCTCCGACGTCCAGTGTTCCAATACACAGCTATACCCTCCGACGTCCAGTGTTCCAATACACAGCTATATCCTCCGACGTCCAGTGTTCCAATACAGAGTTATATCCTCCGACGTCCAGTGTTCTAATACACAGTTATATCCTCCGACGTCCAGTGTTCAAATACACAGTTATATCCTCCGACGTCCAGTGTTCCAATACACAGTTATATCCTCGTATCTCCAATGACTCCGTCCGACGTCCAGTGTTCCAATACACAGTTATATCCTCCGACGTCCAGTGTTCCAATACACAGCTATATCCTCGTATCCCCACAACAGTTCAGTGTCATCCCAGCCTGCATTTCGTCATCTGCCTGTACGTGTATCGCCGGCGGTTGCCTCACCGGTTAGCTGCGGCTTCTCTCTGGTATCGTTCACCACGGCCAGGTACACTTCCTCCATCTGTCCGGGCGGCACGGCGCCCTCCGGAATCATCAGAGAAACACCGCCATCAGGCAGACTCAGCACCGCACCGGCAGAGGTCACTGCAAGGTCACACGGGTCACTGAGAGGTCACACAGGTCAATGCAAGGTCACACAGGTCACTGCAAGGTCACACGGGTTACTGGGAGGTCACACAGGCCAATGCAAGGTCACACAGGTCACTGCAAGGTCACATAGGTCACTACAAGGTCACACAGGTCACTTCAAGGTCACACAGGTCACTGAGAGGTCACACGGGTTACTGGGAGGTCACACAGGTCACTACAAGGTCACACAGGTCACTGCAAGGTCACATAGGTCACTACAAGGTCACACAGGTCACTTCAAGGTCACACGGGTCACTGGGAGGTCACACGGGTCACTTGGAGGTCACACAGGTCACTACAAGGTCACACAGGTCACTACAAGGTCACACAGGTCACTACAAGGTCACACAGGTCACTGGGAGGTGGCACAGTTCACTGGGAGGTCACACAGGTCACTGGGATGTTACACAGGTCACTGGGAGGTTACCCAGGTCACTGGGAGGTCACACGGGTCACTGGGAGGTCACACAGGCCACTACAAGGTCACACAGGTCACTGGGAGGTCACACAGATCACTGAGGGATTACAGAGGCCACTGGAAGGTCACAGAGGTCCCTGAAAGATCACAGAAGTCACTGAAAGATTACATGAGTCACTGGAAGGTCACATAAATCACAGCAAGGTCATATATAT
>JAXIVJ010012540.1:0-5000 GCA_036785665.1 Chirona hameri
GTAGCTGCATCAGGTGATGGTAAGGCAGCTACATCAGGTGATGGTAAGGCAGCTGCATTGTAAGGCAGCTACATCAGGTGATGGTAAGGCAGCTGCATTGTAAGACAGCTACATCAGGTGATGGTAAGGCAGCTGCATCAGGTGATGGTACGGCAGCTGCATCAGGTGATGGTAAGGCAGCTGCATTGTAAGGCAGCTGCATCAGGTGATGGTAAGGCAGCTGCATCAGGTGATGGTAAGGCAGCTGCATTGTAAGGCAGCTGCATCAGGTGATGGTAAGGCAGCTGCATCAGGTGATGGTAAGGTAGCTGCATCAGGTGATGGTAAGGCAGCTGCATTGTAAGACAGCTACATCAGGTGATGGTAAGGCAGCTGCATCAGGTGATGATAAGGCAGCTGCATCAGGTGATGGTAAGGGAGCTGCATCAGGTAATGGTAAGGCAGCTACATCAGGTGATGGTAAGGCAGCTGCATCAGGTGATGGTACGGCAGCTGCATCAGGTGATGGTAAGGCAGCTGCATCAGGTGATGGTACGGCAGCTGCATCAGGTGATGGTAAGGCAGCTGCATCAGGTGATGGTAAGGCAGCTGCATCAGGTGATGGTAAGGGAGCTGCATCAGGTAATGGTAAGGCAGCTACATCAGGTGATGGTAAGGCAGCTGCATCAGGTGATGGTACGGCAGCTGCATCAGGTGATGGTAAGGCAGCTGCATCAGGTGATGGTACGGCAGCTGCATCAGGTGATGGTAAGGCAGCTGCATCAGGTGATGGTAAGGCAGCTGCATCAGGTGATGGTAAGGGAGCTGCATCAGGTAATGGTAAGGCAGCTACATCAGGTGATGGTAAGGCAGCTGCATCAGGTGATGGTGAGGCAGCTGCATTGTAAGGCAGCTGCATCAGGTGATGGTGAGGTAGCTGCATCAGGTGATGGTAAGGCAGCTACATCAGGTGATGGTAAGGCAGCTGCATTGTAAGGCAGCTACATCAGGTGATGGTAAGGCAGCTGCATTGTAAGACAGCTACATCAGGTGATGGTAAGGCAGCTGCATCAGGTGATGGTACGGCAGCTGCATCAGGTGATGGTAAGGCAGCTGCATTGTAAGGCAGCTGCATCAGGTGATGGTAAGGCAGCTGCATCAGGTGATGGTAAGGCAGCTGCATCAGGTGATGGTAAGGCAGCTGCATTGTAAGGCAGCTGCATCAGGTGATGGTACGGCAGCTGCATCAGGTGATGGTAAGGCAGCTGCATTGTAAGGCAGCTGCATCAGGTGATGGTAAGGCAGCTGCATCAGGTGATGGTAAGGCAGCTGCATCAGGTGATGGTAAGGCAGCTGCATCAGGTGATGGTAAGGCAGCTGCATTGTAAGGCAGCTGCATCAGGTGATGGTAAGGCAGCTGCATCAGGTGATGGTAAGGTAGCTGCATCAGGTGATGGTAAGGCAGCTGCATTGCAAGGCAGCTGGATCAGGTGATGGTAAGGCAGCTGCATTGTAAGACAGCTGCATCAGGTGATGGTAAGGCAGCTGCATTGTAAGGCAGCTGCATCAGGTGATGGCAAGGTAGCTGCATCAGGTGATGGTAAGGCAGCTGCATTGTAAGGCAGCTGAATCAGGTGATGGTAAGGCAGCTGCATCAGGTGATGGTAAGGCAGCTGCATCAGGTGATGGTAAGGCAGCTGCATCAGGTGATGGTAAGGCAGCTGCATTGTAAGGCAGCTGCATCAGGTGATGGTAAGGCAGCTGCATCAGGTGATGGTAAGGTAGCTGCATCAGGTGATGGTAAGGCAGCTGCATTGTAAGGCAGCTGGATCAGGTGATGGTAAGGCAGCTGCATTGTAAGACAGCTGCATCAGGTGATGGTAAGGCAGCTGCATTGTAAGGCAGCTGCATCAGGTGATGGTAAGGTAGCTGCATCAGGTGATGGTAAGGCAGCTGCATTGTAAGGCAGCTGAATCAGGTGATGGTAAGGCAGCTGCATCAGGTGATGGTAAGGTAGCTGCATCAGGTGATGGTAAGGCAGCTGCATTGTAAGGTAGCTGGATCAGGTGATGGTAAGGTAGCTGCATCAGGTGATGGTAAGGCAGCTGCATTGTAAGACAGCTACATCAGGTGATGGTAAGGCAGCTGCATCAGGTGATGGTAAGGCAGCTGCATCAGGTGATGGTAAGGGAGCTGCATCAGGTAATGGTAAGGCAGCTACATCAGGTGATGGTAAGGCAGCTGCATCAGGTGATGGTACGGCAGCTGCATTGTAAGGCAGCTGCATCAGGTGATGGTAAGGTAGCTGCATCAGGTGATGGTAAGGCAGCTGCATTGTAAGACAGCTACATCAGGTGATGGTAAGGCAGCTGCATTGTAAGGCAGCTGCATCAGGTGATGGTAAGGTAGCTGCATCAGGTGATGGTACGGCAGCTGCATTGTAAGGCAGCTGCATCAGGTGATGGTAAGGTAGCTGCATCAGGTGATGGTAAGGCAGCTGCATTGTAAGGCAGCTGGATCAGGTGATGGTAAGGCAGCTGCATCAGGTGATGGTAAGGCAGCTGCATTGTAAGGCAGCTACATCAGGTGATGGTAAGGCAGCTGCATCAGGTGATGGTAAGGCAGCTGCATTGTAAGACAGCTACATCAGGTGATGGTAAGGCAGCTGCATCAGGTGATGGTAAGGCAGCTGCATTGTAAGACAGCTACATCAGGTGATGGTAAGGCAGCTGCATCAGGTGATGGTAAGGCAGCTGCATCAGGTGATGGCAAGGCAGCTGCATTGTAAGACAGCTACATCAGGTGATGGTAAGGCAGCTGCATCAGGTGATGGTAAGGCAGCTGCATTGTAAGACAGCTACATCAGGTGATGGTAAGGCAGCTGCATCAGGTGATGGTAAGACAGCTGCATCAGGTGATGGTAAGGCAGCTGCATTGTAAGACAGCTACATCAGGTGATGGTAAGACAGCTACATCAGGTGATGGTAAGGCAGCTGCATCAGGTGATGGTAAGGCAGCTGCATTGTAAGACAGCTACATCAGGTGATGGTAAGACAGCTACATCAGGTGATGGTAAGGCAGCTGCATCAGGTGATGGTAAGGCAGCTGCATTGTAAGACAGCTACATCAGGTGATGGTAAGGCAGCTGCATCAGGTGATGGTAAGGCCGCTACATGCCAACACAAGGCAAGTGAGTTGAGTCACTCGACCGCTGAGGCCTCCGAGACGTCGGAAACGCCGAACATGACCACTCATTGACTCACTACTCAGTCAGTGGCTAACTCCGGGGTCCGGCGACAGTTCCTAGAACTGAGTCGGACGCCAGCTGTCCGGTCAGGGCCACTCAGGCTGCCGCCAGAACCTGCTGTCAGAGGGACGGGGAGGGACGGGGAGGGACGGGGAGGGACGGGGAGGGACGGGGAGGGACGGGGAGGGACGGGGAGGGACGGGGAGGGAGGGAAGAGATGGAGAGAGATGGAGAGAGACGGAGGGAGACGGGGAGAGACGGGGAGAGACGGGGAGAGACGGGGAGAGACGGGGAGAGACGGGGAGAGACGGGGAGGGACGGAGCGAAGGAGCGAAGGAGCGAAGGAGCGAAGGAGCGAAGGAGCGAAGAAGCGAAGGAGCGAAGGAGCGAAGGAGCGAAGGAGCGAAGGAGCGAAGGAGCGAAGGAGCGAAGGAGCGAAGGAGCGAAGGAGCGAAGGAGCGAAGGAGCGAAGGAGCGAAGGAGCGAAGGAGCGAAGGAGCGAAGGAGCGAAGGAGCGAAGGAGCGAAGGAGCGAAGGAGCGAAGGAGCGAAGGAGCGAAGGAGCGAAGGAGCGAAGGAGCGAAGGAGCGAAGGAGCGAAGGAGCGAAGGAGCGAAGGAGTGAAGGAGCGAAGGAGTGAAGGAGCGAAGGAGGGAGCGAAGGAGCGAAGGAGCGAAGGAGCGAAGGAGCGAAGGAGCGAAGGAGCGAAGGAGCGAAGGAGCGAAGGAGCGAAGGAGCGAAGGAGCGAAGGAGCGAAGGAGCGACGGAGCGACGAATCACCTAAATTTCATCTTCACTCTTCAGAATAAGATATCGAAAGCATCGCTGTTGCTGAATGCGATAATGTCTGATCAAATTATTAGGTGCAGCGGATTAAGTGCTGGTCGATACATAGTTCAGTTGTGTCATTTATTTATGACTTAAAGTTGCAATGTTATTGCAACTGAATGTCACTTTGGAAACAAATAGCGGATTAACATTGTTGTTCTTTTTGCAACGTCTTATGTGTATCTAGGGAAAGCTTATCTGTAGAGTGATAATATCACCAACAGCGTATTTTGGTATGCACTTGATAACTCTAAACGCAATGACATTTTGGTACCGAGTATGTCGTAAGCTCAGATCCTCCTTCCCCGCTTCCCACCCCAGGCTGGCCGGGTATCAGGTGACAGTGTCATCAGGGTGTCGCGTGACGGTATCGGCCGTGGCGATAGCGCCTCCCACGCGGCCTCGCAGCTGGCAGGGTGTCTGTCCTCAGGCCGACCTTGTCGTCCACAGCGTCGCAAGACATGATAACTGGCGAAAAAAGCTCCGTAAATGGCGAAGATTGTTGGGTCATTTTAGCACGTTGTGATTGAATGCCATATTTTCACTAATTTGTTTTCCGATGTGTATCAATAATATCATTAACGCTTCTTATTTTGAAAAAAAAAATATTGCAAGCGTACATTACAAATGAGCATGTTAATGTGTATGTGTATGTGTAATGTGTATTATTTTGATTACTTGAAGTGGCAACAAATATTCACGTAATGTCGAAGCAGTGGCGTCCCCGAGCATTTTTGAGTGGGGCTGAAAATCCGAAAGAAATGTACCCCCATTTTTTGCGTGTATTTAAGCCTTTGCAGCATTTCTTTATGTGGATTTTCATGATATAGAAGGTACTTCTTATTTAGCGCCGTCAAGCGGCGTGATTTTTTTACGGGTTTTTATGATAAAACCCATAAATATAGGCGGTGGGCCATGTATAGGATAAGAAGCTAAAAATGCTATAAA
>JAXIVJ010012540.1:15000-40027 GCA_036785665.1 Chirona hameri
GTATGGAAAGAGGTTGGCCGACGCGATCGGAGGGCCTTGCCCTGGTCCGCACCCGCATGCTGCCGGCCAAGTAAAAAGTCCGCCCGGCCGGCCAAGGACCGGCCGCCGCGCCGCGCCGCGCCGGGAGCAGGCACCTGACGTCCACCAGCTGACGGGCCGATCACACGGGACCGTCGGGACCCGTGCCGCGCCACGGGAGCACGTGTTGCGCCACGGGAGCACGTGTCTCGCACCGCGCGATGGGAGCACGTGCGCCGTACCGCACGTAGTCAAACACGTGCGGTTTGAGTGATATACGGGAGCGAGCTGCGCCAGGGTCGGCACTGAGGGCTACTATCCCGGTCAAGGCCCGGTGTACCTAGTGCAGTGGAAATGCTGCATTGACGCATTCTGAGAAATGTCAGCGATCAGGATACTGATGGTATGGAGTAATTACTAATGTTATGAGGAGTGTGAGCTTTGGCGTGCTATGAGGGACCATGATATGTGTTGCATACCAAGTACAAATACACACAATTTAACTTTGCGTCAGATTTTCATCCCCACTATATCATTTTACACTCTGCATTAATCACAATACACTATTTGTCTAACGCCCAGTGTGGTAAAGCTGGACGATTACATCGATTCGTCAAGTGTGGAACAAAACGCAATAAAGGAACTTTGACAATTGAATGCATATGTTAATACCATCCCCGATCTGCGTTTTCCCATTCTGCAGCGGTCTCTGTATAGTGTCGTGGGTACAGAGGCCCCGCCACGTGTTGGCAAGGGGCCCGTCCGGCGCTCTCCGTACCGAGTACCGAGGTGACGGGTGAAGGGGCCAGCTCAGTAGGTTCCGAGTCCGAGCTGTCAGGACGGCCGCTCTGCTCACCACTGAGGTGACGTCAGTGACACGTGCGGCCCCGGCCACGTCAGCCAAGGGGCACAGACGCGTCACTCGGGTGCAGCAGTCCGCCGCCGCACGGAAAGGTCACTGGCGCCGGCCCAGTGCCCGCCACGGCCACTTACCAGGCAGACGGCCACGTGGTCACATACGTTTCTTGAATACAAAATGAGCATACCTCCAACCAGATTTTCCATGGGACCGGTTAGTTATATCTGAGTAGGTACACTGAAAGCAAGAATGATTCCCTTGATACATTTTTAGGGGTTTTGCGCAAAAATCACCCCCCAGTTCTTCCCCGATAGGCTCACTATATTGCAAGCATATTGTAAGAATATCGGCGGGAAAGGGGGGGCCTATCGGGGAAAACTGGGATGATTTTGGAACAAGACCCCTAATATTCCTATAGGGAATCGTTCTAGTTGTATGCCTCATGCAGTGTAGGCAGAATGGTGGGGATAGGCATATAAATTAATCTTCGAACAGATTACCTTGCGAAATAAAACCTAAATATTTAGTGAAGGCAATAGCATGACATATAATCTTGCGGCGAATACGTTCCAAATATAGACAGACCTTACCCCAGAACAGGCATGTCCGAGAATGTGACAGCCATTCACACACAGCTGTACCTGATGAGAGGCCTCCGATCCGCAGCCGACTGCTGTTATTTTTACAGCAGTGCGACAGCGGTGATACTCAGTCGGGTCCGGAGCTGATTCACGCCATGCCCGGCGAGGCAGCCGCTCCACCGGCGGTGAGGAAGGAGCTCCACCGGCGGTGAGGCAGGAGCTCCGCCAGCGGTGAGGCAGGAGCTCCACCGGCGGTGATGAAGGAGCTCCACCGGCGGCGAGGAAGGAGCTCCACCGGAGGTGAGGCAGGTGCTCCACCGGCGGCGAGGAAGGAGCTCCACCGGAGGTGAGGAAGGAGCTCCACCGGCGGCGAGGAAGGAGCTCCACCGGCGGCGAGGAAGGAGCTCCACCGGAGGTGAGGCAGGTGCTCCACCGGAGGTGAGGAAGGAGCTCCACCGGAGGTGAGGCAGGTGCTCCACCGGCGGTGAGGCAGGTGCTCCACCGGCGGCGAGGAAGGAGCTCCACCGGCGGTGAGCCACAGCTACAGGCCACCAGCCTGTGTCAACCCCCTCCCCCTGCCACACACACCCCTCCCGAAACCATCCGGACACCGGCCCCGTCGCTGTGTGACGTCATTAGTAAAACACGCCCCGGCTTCCTGCAGATATCGCCGCGTCGCGCCAGTCGCAGCGGGACGGGCCGGGGCTGAGTGGGGTGGGGTGCGGCGGGGCGGGGTGCGGCGGGGTGGGCGGCTTTTCCTCTGTCCGGACACGGGGTGGTCGAGTTCCGCCCCGCGGCGGAACCCTTGCCAGCGGAGCGGAGCCGGAGCGGAGCCGGAGCGGACACTACGCACAACATCCGCACCGCCCCGCGTGCGTGTGCGCCCACTGTGGTTCCGATCCGTGGCCGGGGCCAGCCAGATCCGCCGCCCAGCGGAGGTTTTTACCGTGTGGCGGGGTCGTCAGCCGCTGATCGTCCCGGTCTTTACCGTGTGGCGGGGTCGTCCTGGTCTCTCCCCTCAGATGTCATTCCGGCCCGGAGATTGGAGGGTTTTTCTGCTGAAGTGGAGGAGTATATTGGCCGGCTGAGGACGGTCAATGGCAATCAAGCATCAGCTTGTAGGGGCTCAGGGGACGGTAATTGGTTAAACACAATTAAGACATGCTACTTTTTATATACTCTTCCGGATCTCCCACCCCAAAACCAAACATACAAATTTTACAATTCAGATTTTGTTTGCACGTGACTGCGTTGCTAGGAAACTAAGGTGACTAAAAAAGGTAAAACAATAATGAACATGCAATTCCGCAAAACACAAGAACTTTTTCTGAAGATTATCACGAAATAAATATAAAATTAATATAATATAAAATGTAATGAAAACAAGTATATACATGCAACACAAATACAGAGCGGAGCTCAATCGTACGCATAAGCATCCTGTTGATTTAGGTGCACTACTCGTCCAGACCGAGTCACTCTGATGTCCGAATCTCGCACCGGGGCCTGTTGATTTAGGTGCACCACTCGTCCAGACCGAGTCACTCTGATGTACATGCACCACAAGCTGTAGCAATGTTCCCGGCTGTTATGGTTGATTCGTGGTAATCGTCACTCAACCCGGTTCGCATGATCTCGTGCTGCATTGAGGAAAGAGTAGCCTGGCTGCGTATTAAACCTCAGCGCAGGGGCGCCTTCATTTCCCGTTTTCTTTAGTCGAAGGGAATCGAAGACCAAATGATTTTCGACAGGAAGGCGACCAGTGGCTCAGCCATGGAACGATTATCGTGCTGAATATTGTGGTGGGGTCTGAATGTTGACTTTTAAGGCAGAAAAAAATGATGTAAATGCTCACCCCTGCTTTAGCTGTGTTCTTTCATAAGATTTGTATTTACAGAAGAAAAAACACATTTATTTCGTTATTGCTACCAAGACTTGCTCTGATTAATTTTCTGACAAAAGCTTATGACTTGTGAAATTGTAGAAAAGTTATTAGTTGTTGTTGAAAATGAAATATACCTCAACGAAAATCCGTGCTTCGTTCAATCTCCAAATCCGGCGGCCGATTTTCCATCTGAAACTATTTACGGTTTTCACCAGCCCCGCCAGCCCAATCATCACCGGGTACCCGCGATCCTCTGATGTAGACAGATCGCCCATTTCAATTACGGGCCTGGGGCTGCTAATTAAATGACTTTAAAGTCCATTACTGGTCGGGTCGGACGGGCGGCGGCGACGGCGGCGACGGCGGCGGCCGGGACCGACTTCCTGCTGAACGGTGTGTTTCTTCCGGACGGGGCCGGGGAAGTGACGCCACGGAGCCGCGGCTCCCCCGCCGGTGTTCCAGTGGCCGCCTCTGCCGTCCGCTTCCTGCCCTTTAACCCGGGATCACAGCGATGGTCGTGCCGCTCCCTGGGGAGGTCAAGGAGGGGCCGATCGGCCTCAATGAGAAGGGGAGGGGTGGAGGGGGTAATCGTGCCCGATATAGTGGAAAGGATGTCTTGGATTAGGGTTCAGAGTGGGTTATTTGCGGTAGTGGTGGCTCCTGCATTTCCGCCGATGTCTGATTGGTAATTGGTGGTCCAATCGGCCCCTGCTCGTGTAATGCAGGTCCCCTCCAGGACCCACTTCCTGCCACAGACCATCGATTTAACTGGCAGAGGAACCTGGCGATAATACGCCGGCGTAATCATTGCTACTTTCACCTGACTGAACGGGAGAGGGATTCTGAGGGAGTGCAAGAGGAGTCCGGTAGTATTTTGCTATTCCAGGGAGCGACTTTTGTGACATGGGAACAACACCGTTTTACGCCACTGGACAGTGGAATTGCGCTTTCTTATTTATATTAAATTGTAGAATATGATCAGTGTCGCATAAAAAGCTTCCAACCGTATATATGTGACATATATGTGACATTTTCTTTCCTTTTTCTGGGGACTAAATGTTTCAATATTTGTCATTGATACACGCTAACCTAACTGCACAGAAAGCCCGATGAATAGTGTTCTAACTGGTGGGTCGAAGCAAAGCTCTCGAAAGATCGAAGTCGGGAAATCGTATGAAGTCTTGGAAGAAACTGGATAGAGAAAATGCTCCGTTTGTCTGAATGAACTCAGGTATGGTTAAATTTCCTTTTAAGGTGCAGTAACCGGTCATTATTATCAGCGCAAAACAAAATAAACACGATAATAGAAACACCTGCTACCTATATAGTTACGACCACCTTGGTCGAATACTATTTGTTTTCGAGAATGAAGGACAAGACTTCATATCGACAGAGGACAATATAGCATGACAAGTGACAACTCATCAGACAAAGCACGCCATGTTTACCTGCCGATAGCTCAGCTGAGTCGTCTGCAGCTGTTGATGGCTGCGGACACCCTCCCCGCCCCCGGCCAGGTGGTAGGCGCCGCGCCAGCAGTCCTCCTCAGCTTGTTTACCAGCTTCCATCTGCATCTCTCCCTTCCTACTGCGGCCCTCCTTTCAACACAGTCGCCATCAGCGGCGGAACAGGCCGCAGGAGGGGTCAGCCCTCGCCCGCAGTCTCTGAGGCCGACCTCTGTACGGTGCTCCCCAGTCACCTTGTTTGTCCCCGCGTCACTCACCGCGCTGTCTGCCGGTACCACCGGTCCCATTCTGGGCCCACCCGGCCCACCTGCCCCCCCCTTCCAGCTGTCCCCAAGGAAGCGGCGGCGGCGGCGGCGGCGGCGGCGGCGGCGGCGGCGGCGGCGGCGGCGGCGGCGGCGGCTGTGGCTGGGCTGGAGGTGGTGGCGCCTCGGGCCCAGCGCGTGCCCGCATCGCCGATCTTATCTGCAGGCCCGGTACATTTAAAGCCCGTTGTCTTGTAGCCGAGCGCGTGTTCCGTCTGGCAGGTGATTGTTTAACACCATCGTGTGAAGAGGGAACACCCGTTCCTAGGCGCCGCGTGGTGTCGAGCGAGCGGCCTTCGGCGTGGAGATGGTATCTGGAGCAGTCTGCGGAAGGGGTCCATTTGGGCACCCGCAGGGAAGGCAACAATCGACAAACGTACAAAAGTGAGGCAAATTAAAAATAAAGACTATAAAGGAAACATCAAAAACATGTTATTAAAACTTACACAATACAAAAACAATACTTGTACACATATTCATATGCACCCAGACTGAACGAACTCATTCTTTCCATTATTTCGGTTACCTATGAACTTTCAATGCAATGCTACTGCCATGCACGGATAGTGGGCGTTAGCCAATCAAGGGCGTTAGCAAGTGCCAAAGTGTGTGCCAAAGTAGTGCCAAAGTATGCCAAAGTAGTGCCAAAGTAGTGCCAAAGTGTGTGCCAAAGTAGTGCCAAAGTCTCAAGTGCCACAGGTGACATGACACCGCGATTGATCCACACCGCTGCCAGTGAACGCAGCCCCGTACACGTATGTAGTGCATACATCCTCAAGGATACTGTAACATTCATAATAAACTTGGCACCTCCTATCGATTTTTTGAAGCATCTTTATCATATAGTGCCTTTTAGAACTTTTCACATTCTTGGCATAATATACATAACATGCTAACTGTTAACAAAAATAGCTGTCGGAAAAATATAAATCAGCTCAACTTCTTTCTCCAATCTTCAGTTGCTTCATTTAAAATACCATTCATCTCCCTCAAGTTTGCACTTAGCTTACTTTCTTAACCCGGCGAGTCCTCCCCGGTTTAAAGCCCCCTCTTTAAATGTCCGGCAGACATTTAAACCGTCTGCAGCCGGCGGAGACCGTTGGCAGCCGGTGTCGTGGCCGGCTCTTGAGGCAGTCACCGGCCCCTCCGCTGATGGAGGCAGGTGCTGGGGAGACCGCGCCGGCTTCTATCAGACCCCAGCCCCTGGCCCGCTCCGTCTGTGAAGTCGGGATGGGGGCGTCCCTGCTGCAGGTGTGCTGTACTGCAGCAGCGGGGGGGGACCAATCATCGTGCCGTCACTACCGTCGCTGATTAGGTGGTGATATCAGACAGAGATAGAGCCGCCGCGGGGGTGACAGATGGGTCACATTGGAGCTGGTGGGGCTCGCACGTTTGATCCACCGCGTCGTGTACAGTGGCATACCCAGGATTCACTCCAGGAGGGGGACATTTTTGCTCAGGGGGCATAAGGTACTCCCGCCAAAAAAAACTCACCGGATTTGGGCCACTATATTTTTAGAGGAGCATATTTTCAATATTAAAAAAATATTCATTTTTTTCGACCAAAGGGGGCAGTGCGGACCTTCAGGGGAGGGGGGAAATTGCCCCGTTTGCCTCCCCTTGGGTACTCCTATGATGGTGGTGTGCGAAGTATTGACCGCTGCCAGTTGCCAGAGCTTGATTACTGCCAGTGTCCGCCCGATTTGGTCGACCTGGCAGGTTATTAGCTGCTTCAGACAGGAGCCGTTACTTCACTCCGTTACTCCGTTTTATTAGCTGCTTCAGACACTCCGTTCCTTTCGAGGACAGTGTTCAAGTATGGCTGATTCCAGAACGAACACACAGTTGATGAGCACAAAGCAAAAACATCCAGAGGCTGGCCTTCGAGCGGACAGTGGCAGCCTTCGAGCTCCGAGAGGATAGCATGATATTGAAGTCTCCAGATATTACAGTGGAAAGGCATGGTTGAGCGGATCTTCTCGAGTAAATGTCCGAAATATCACCCCTGCTTCACGAGATGCACAGCTTATTGCAGCTTATTGCTTATTAGCAGAGCACAAGACGGCCGACGAACTGTGATATATAACAGGCACGTAGCCAGGATTTCGTCCAGGGGGGCGCCACGAAGGGGCCCTTCCCGAGC
Source organism: Chirona hameri (assembly GCA_036785665.1). Lineage (NCBI taxonomy): Eukaryota > Metazoa > Arthropoda > Thecostraca > Balanomorpha > Balanidae > Chirona > Chirona hameri. Next base: position 22,255 of record JAXIVJ010012540.1, read on the forward strand.
GTTGAAAGGGCCCCTTCCCAAGCGTTGAAAGGCCCCCCCCAAAAAACGGATGAAAAGGCACGTTACAAGGATGTAAAATGCAGTATGACAGGTATGGCATGGGCCTTACCAACTTTTAGAAGCTGGAGTTAGCAAACTGCCATATCAACTTTGGACACCAATTTGGACACCAGCGACACCAATTTGGAATCAGCTATACCAACTTGAAATATTTCTTTCAGCTCAAAACCTGGAACTCTTAAACAAGTTGCGCCGCGGAGCAGCGCGAAAATTTTGAGTCTTATGCCCTGGATATGCTTTCTCATCAACGCGTCGCATTGCGTATGGCGCGGACCTCTAAAACTGCTATATTGTGCGTTTAAAAGTGCGTTAAAAAGGTGCTAAAGTGAACTATTTTGCCCAATTATATAAGAAAGTAGCAACATAACACATAAATGCGCCTAGAAACAGGCCGATTTTTTCCTAACCCGCATTTAATTTAATTTATAGTTAAATTGCGCCGCGGAGCAACGCGAAAATTTTGAGTTTTATTCCCTGGACAACTGCATTCTTACTGTTGAAAGGCCCAGGGTCCCTTCAGATCGTCTAGGGGCCTCTGACCTTTTCAACGCCCTTCCGACCTGTTCAGGGACTCATCTGGGATCCGCGAAGCGAAAAGACATGATGTGGAGTGGGTGATATATATAATACAAAGAGGTCTTACTCTACAGGAAAAATTAAAATAGGAGCTTTCGGGTATATTGTAGCACCCTGACGAAGGGTGTTGCAATATACCCGAAAGCTCCGCTTTTAATACTTTTTATTGTGGAGTAAGTGGAGTCTCCCGGGACGTGGAGTCGCGCGGTCTCGTCGGCCCTTTTCGGCGAGCTGCGCGCGCCGAAAAGGCCCCTCCTGGCCTCCAGGGGGGGGGGGGGGGGGGGGGGGGGGGGCTCCTCCGCCGCTCCCCCTTGGCTACGTGCCTACTTGGTAAATAGTCGATTTTGAATCAGATGCGTTACGGTAATACAGATGTTCTATTAGTCGAAAACGAAGACATCAGAGCGCGTACAGCTTCATACGCCGCCGTGTCCAGGTGTGTCCAGGTGTGTCCAGGTGTGTCCAGGTGTGCACCGCGTCCGTCCGACCCGCACCCCCGGTCATTGCAGCAGGGGCGGCGTCTGTCGGCGCGGCAATTAGACCAGCCGGCAGCCGCCGCGGTCACTGCAGCGGGAACCGGAGGACAGGAGGACCCGAGGACGCCGCAGGTGTCACGGCACGCTCCTCCATCCTCCGCAGGTGCTCACCCCTCCCCCGACACCCCACCCTCCCGTCAGCCCTGTCCGTGTTTGTCCCCGCGGCGTGTGCCCCACCATTGTTCCATCTCTCAGGCCGCATTGGTTCCAAGATTACAATCTAAATACGGACCACCTGGCCGCGCGGCGCGCTCCCCTAGACATGACAAAAGCGTTCGACTGTCGCGGCGGCCGCCACGCGTCCCGGCGGACCCTCAGGGGGACGCGGCGCGGCCGGCCGAGTCGCCTTTCACGGCCGCGTCGTCGGCAGCTCCCCTTTATGGTAATCTGGCGGGTCATGTGCCCTGCATGAAAGACGGCATCGGAGGCCGCCGCCGGCGTCGGCCGGGGGCTGCTGCCTGTGGCGCGGGAACTGCCGGGGACGAGGGGAGACTGGAGCGTGGAGCAGGCCAGTGTGAGCGCGGAGCAGAGACTGGAGCAGCACGTACAATGTGTGGAAACTCGGACAGATTGGTGGCGTATGGGAGGCTAATTGGAGGGTCGTGATATATTCTATTTTTGGAGCAGTGTTAACCCAACATGTGCAGCTGGAAAACGGATGTTCATTCCGTCATGCCTTGCCAAACCCATTTCCGTTGTCTCTTCAATAAACTTCTGTTAACAGATGCACAACTTTTAACTCTGATTTTGAAGGCATAAGGACGTGCTTCCCATGGATAACTTTCACGTTTAACCTGTTATCACTGGCCGGCTAAAAACCCATCGGGAAAGTGCCTATCCATGTCGTGACATTTTTGACATCGCCCAACGGACACCACGGAACACTGACCATCGTGACGGCCCGATTTCACCATTTGCATCGTAAAACTACACATGAAAAACAGCAGAGCTCCCACCGTTGAGCACGTGACTTCGGCGCGCGCCACCGCCGCCGGCTCGCGCGCGAATTCCAGCGGCACGCGCGTCAGGTTTGCCTCGGGGCCGGTCACGTGCCGCGTGGGAGCCGGCCTGGGCTGCTGGACCGGGCTGGACCGGGCTGGACCGGGCTGGACCGGACTGGTATCGGGTCAGCAGCGCCCGTGCGTGACGGTACGGGTCCGCCCCCCCCCCCCCACCCCACCCGGTCCCAGTTCTTGCCGCACGGAAGCCCCGTAGTTTGTATGGGCGCCAGCGAGAGCAATCCGGCTGATTGTAGTGATTCTGGTTTCAGTTAGGACGATGATTGGTTGTTGGTCTTGGATTTGATCACGGAGATGTGTGGGTCTTGTCTGAAGTTATGATGACTACGATGGAATGAATGTGAAACAGACCTAAGTATGGACATTACAACTGGCCCAACACGTCGTTACTAACTTGATTGCTACGTGTCGTTATTTAGCGACTTCTTGATACTCCAAACCACCAAAGTCTGTCACCAGGGGCGTCGCTGACGGGGGGGGGGGGGGGGGGGGGGGGGGGGGGGGGGAGGGGGGTCGCGACCCTCCCCCTCTTTTGAAAAAAACGGGGGGGTCGACCCCCAACTTTGTATGGCGGCCGAAACACACACTTTTTATGGCGGAAGCTGATTCTAGTTTTCATGTAATTTCTATTAAAATCAAGATTGGAATATGAAAAATACGACGTGGCAGCTTCTCGTTGTTTCTCCAGAAAAGTTGGGGGGGGGGGGCTGAGCTGGGCAAAATTGCTTAAAGTACCATAACAAATCCACAAGAAAATACATATTTCTCCCCGGATTTGACCCACTTACTCGACCAAGTTGGGGAAGGGGGGGGGGGGGGGGGGGGGAGGCTGAAGCCCCTCAACTGAATAGGATCCTACTACACCCCTGCGACGTGAAAATGGGTTCAGTCAGTTACGGATTAAATTTATTTCGTTTTCCCTTCGACACACCGCTGCTCCGAAAGGACAACGAAGGAAATTTCATCCGAAACATGCAGGGGCGCCGCCGACGGGGGAGGGTCGGGGGACGGTCCCCCGACCCCCCATTCTCAGAAGGTGGGGTGGTTGACCCCCCCCCCTCACAGTTCACACACACTTTTTGCGGGGGAAGTTAACAATTTATCGTAAAATTGTCTTTGCAGAAGTCAAAATCCGCCTAACCACAGTCAAAAAGAGGAAATTTCGCGCCGCTTCGCTGCATGAAACAAGTTTCGCAATTGCTTATACAAATTTGGAAAATGGAAAAATGAATTCCACTAGGGCCCAATAGGGCCCACTCGCCACATGTTTAGCTAGTCTGCCGAGTTCCGAAAAAGGCGACGCGAACGCAAAGACGCGGACATCGGCACCCGGAAGCTGCTCCAGCGGTGCCCAACTTGCCGGACCGAAGAGCTAATAGTGGGGACCAGGCCAGGACCATCTCCCCAAGCCATCTCCCCCCAGGCCCCTCCAGATCCACAGGGACCATTTATGTGCGGAAAAGTCGTTCTGCCCCTTGCTGCTTTCAAACCATTTGCACTGTTACCAGTTGTTTGTTACAGTTCGGTACATATGTATGCAGTTATTATTATCATATGTACTATTGAGCGTTGACTGCCACCGGTCATCGTGATTTACTATCCGAGGCTAATGTATATGAAAAACTACATTCATTTCAATATTTTTCATCATACCGAGATGTGTAACCAGGAAAAGGAGTTACCTGAGGCTTGGTTCCACTCACGGTCTGGTTCCAATATTAAAATGTCGTTTTCCACAACCTAAAATTAAAATTTTCACGCCGCTTCGCGGCGTCACATTGGTGGCCATCATCATAACGAAGGCATCGTCATCGTATTCGGTTCCTCGTAACGCTGAATTGAATTGTATCCGTCCGTTCCATTATTTAATATGGGAGCGTGGTCTGGTCGGGAGCGGCAGTGACCCATCTTAAACGGCTGGAACGCATTCAGCATTCCTTTTTTATTTGGGTCGCGTGTTCATGTATGTATGTATGTATGTATGTTTTGCGCATCGTTGTGGGATGCAACACAGGTTGGCTTTTAACGCCACAGTGTCATAAATGTACTACAATCAATACAATGTCATCGTGCAAAAGCGCATTGTCGTTCACATGGAAAATAAACTAAGCACCCTGTACGATAATGTAAAATACATACTACAATCACACACAGTCAGTAAAACATATCGGCACTGAAGTCCCGATCAGGGCCGCTGAGCAAATGCCGCCCCGAGGCGCCGCTTGAATACGCCGGAGCTACCTGTCCGCCTCACGTCGCTGGGGAGACCGTTCCAAGTCTGGAGGGGACGGACCGGCACTGTTCTCTGTGAAGGGGACGGATCGGCCTGTTCTCTGTGAAGGGGACGGACCGGCACTGTTCTCTGTGAAGGGGACGGACCGGCCTGTTCTCTGTGAAGGGGACGGACCGGCCTGTTCTCTGTGAAGGGGACGGACCGGCACTGTTCTCTGTGAAGGGGACGGACCGGCACTGTTCTCTGTGAAGGGGACGGACCGGCACTGTTCTCTGTGAAGGGGACGGACCGGCACTGTTCTCTGTGAAGGGGACGGACCGGCACTGTTCTCTGTGAAGGGGACGGACCGGCACTGTTCTCTGTGAAGGGGACGGACCGGCACTGTTCTCTGTGAAGGGGACGGACCGGCACTGTTCTCTGTGAAGGGGACGGATCGGCCTGTTCTCTGTGAAGGGGACGGACCGGCACTGTTCTCTGTGAAGGGGACGGACCGGCACTGTTCTCTGTGAAGGGGACGGACCGGCACTATTCTCTGTGAAGGGGACGGACCGACACTGTTCTCTGTGAAGGGGACGGACCGGCACTGTTCTCTGTGAAGGGGACGGACCGGCACTGTTCTCTGTGAAGGGGACGGACCGGTACTGTTCTCTGTGAAGGGGACGGACCGGCACTGTTCTCTGTGAAGGGGACGGACCGGCACTGTTCTCTGTGAAGGAGACGGACCGGCACTGTTCTCTGTGAAGGGGACGGACCGGCACTGTTCTCTGTGAAGGGGACGGACCGGCACTGTTCTCTGTGAAGGGGACGGACCGGCACTGTTCTCTGTGAAGGGGACGGACCGGCACTGTTCTCTGTGAAGGGGACGGACCGGCGCCTGTTCTCTGTGTAATGTATAATCTGCACCGGCGTGTGTTCAGTGCCGAGTCAGAGGATGCACGGGTGGTGCGCTCGGACACGTCGGCACGGTACTCTATGAGGGACTTCAGGTTGTCTGGTGCGTCTGCATGGTGGATTAGTCTTAGGATAGGGATGCAGTCTCTTTGTTGGATGACTGCATCGAACGGCAACCAGTTGAGCTGCCGGCGTGCCTCGCTAATGTGATCGTATTTGCGTTTCTTGGTCACAACGCGTGTCGCAAAGAGGATGACATTTTCGATACGTTGGCGTAAAATACGTGTCGGTGGCGCCCAGGCTGGTAAGCAGTATGTTATATGGGGAAAAACAAGTCTGAACTAACGTCCTAACGGTTGATGTTGGAACGGTGTTTGTGAGCTTTTTAATTGTTAGCAGATTTCCATAGCAGCGCCGCCCGACTTTGGCTGTTTGTTTTTCCATGCTGAGAGTATGATCGATTATCACTCCGAGAATGGTCATGTGGTCTGCCGATGTCAGACGAACGCCATCAAAAATGACGCTAAAGTCCGATACTTTTGTGACGGCAGCGGGCGTACCGAACAATGACATGTCGGTTTTGTCAGGGTTTGCTTTTAACCCGTTGTATTTGAACCACGTGGATAGGGTGGCCAAATAACTTTCCACGTAGTTGCCGAACTCTTTCAAACCAGCTTCGGTCGGCAGTGCGCTATGGAGGAGGACAGGATCGTCTGCATAAGAAACGATTTTGCAGTGATCAGTGAGGTGACACGGGAGGTCGTTGGTGAAGATATTAAAGACGATTGGTCCGAGGGTGCTGCCCTGCACCACTCCGAAACTGACAGGGTCTAGGTGATTGCTCCCCTTCACAGTCTGCGTCCTACCGCTAAAATAGTCCCTGAACCAATGCGTCGATATACCGTACCATTCGAGTTTGGCAAGAAGGGCACCGCGGTCGACGCAGTCGAACGCCTTGGAGAGGTCACATGACGTAACGCACGTCACGTGCCCCTTGTCTATGTTGTTCGAGATGGCGCTGACCACGTCGACCGAGGCACCCTCCGTTGAGTGTCCAGATCGGTATGCATACTGGGTGGGCGACATGACATGGTTGGCGTTCAGATAATTTAACAGCTGCACACTAACGACTTTTTCGGCACGCTTACATATCACACTCAATACGCCGAAAGGTCTATAGTTGCACGGTTGCGTTTTGTCGCCAGATTTATGAATGGGTACAACAATTGCCCGTTTCCACTCGGTAGGGACAATGCCACTGACTATTGGCATGTTCACGATGTGCAGGATGTAAGGCGCCAGGACCGCAAAGGATCGTCTTACAATCTGGAGCGACACACCATCGCAACCCACCGCCGACGAGTCGGACATCCGCCGCAGAGCCAAACCAAGTTCTGGGATTGTCACGGGTCGCACACGGAACCCGGCACTGATCACGGTCGGCGGTCGGGGCGGCAAGTGACCGACCGACTGGGCGGCCTGTCCCTCCGCTATACAGTGGCCGACACACGCGAAATAGACGTTGAAATGGTCTGCTGTCTCCATGTCGAGGCCGACATCCGGGTCCTTTGTCTTGTTGGAGCTCATGGCGTAAGCTCGGAGGTCCTTCCACATGTACTTGGAGGATGTCCGGGTCGCGCACAACTCAGTCCGTGCCTTCGTCAAGGCGGCCTTGAACTTGTTTCGGAGTGTGGTGTATTGGCTCCGAGAGGTGTCTGTTCGCAGAGCGCCCCACTCTTTGCGAGCTGTGTCTCTTCGTAGCTGCGGGTCTTGAAGTTCTTCATTGAGTGTAAGCCAGGGGCACTCTCGGCGCTTGACACGGATCCGTTTCAGAGGACAGTGGGTGTCAACTGCCACATTTAGGGTCTTGAGGAACGCTGAGTAGGCAGCTTCCACGTCCTCCGCCCCATACATACTGGACCAGTCCGATGTCAGCAGATCCAGCCACAGATGATCGAAATCCGTATGTTTCACGGAGCGTGTGGTCACCTCCCGTAGTTGCCGCCTGGCTCTGGGGAACGGCGCGTCGGCGACAATCAGGTCGTGATCGCTGGCGTGAGCACGGACCACACTAGCTGCAATGTGGACGTCTGCTTGATTGGTGACTATGTGGTCAATCAGAGAAGGTGTCACGCCGGGGTGAGTCGGTTGTTTGACGAGTTGTACGAGGCTCAGATCTGCCAGCAGGGCCGAGTACTGCACAACGTCTGGTTTTTGCAGGCCGAAGAAGATCGATATTCAGGTCACCCAGCAGGTACATAGGTTTTCCAGTGCCGCTGACCTCCAGCAGCTGGTGTCTGAGCGAGTCGAGGTCATCCGAGACAGCCGTCCGTCGGGAGGCCGGTAGATGGCCCCGATAACGGCCGATAACGGCCGCAGCAGGACGACACTGGCAGACACATCGTTTCGAGCCGGCTCATGGTTAGTGAGGAGACTTTCATCTGTGACACGGCGATGCTCTTTCGAACTAGCACAGCTAGTCCTCCCCACGCGCGTTTGTTCGACCGCGTTTGGGCTGTGTCCGGTCCTGACAGAACGACCTGTATCCCGCAAAGATGAGAAGTATGTCGCGGCTGATCTGCGTAGTCAGTCAGGTCTCTGACACACAGAGAATGTGGAGATGTTGTTCTCTCGCAGGATCATCCGGAGGTCTCTGACACACAGAGAATGTCGAGATGTTGTTCTCTCGCAGGATCATCCGGAGGTCTCTGACACACAGAGAATGTCGAGATGTTGTTCTCTCGCAGGATCATCCGGAGGTCTCTGACACACAGAGAATGTCGAGATGTTGTTCTCTCGCAGGATCATCCGGAGGTCTCTGACACACAGAGAATGTCGAGATGTTGTTCTCTCGCAGGATCATCCGGAGGTCTCTTGACACACAGAGAATGTCGAGATGTTGTTCTCTCGCAGGATCATCCGGAGGTCTCTGACACACAGAGAATGTCGCGATGTTGTTCTCTCGCAGGATCATCCGGAGGTCTCTGACACACAGAGAATGTCGAGATGTTGTTCTCTCGCAGGATCATCCGGAGGTCTCTGACACACAGAGAATGTCGAGATGTTGTTCTCTCGCAGGATCATCCGGGCTTCGTCCAGTTTTGGTGGCAGTGACCGAATGTTTATATGCCCCAGCTTGAGTGTTACGTTCTGTGTCCGGTTGGCCGGTGTAGGCGCTCCTGCGACACGCCCGAACCCGCCGGCCACCCGGCGGCGCGTCTGACGCAGGCTCAGCCGGGGCGGCCGCGCCAGGCAACGGGGCGGGGCGTTACCGGCCAGCTCCGGACCGGCCGGATGGTGTCCCACGTGGACCGATATGTCACGATCAGAGGCAGTTACAGGCTCCACTGTTGGGAATGAGCCGGCTGGACGAGGTCGCGACCGCAGTCGGGCCGCCGTCCGCCAGTGCGTCGGTCTACCTCCGGCGGCCCGGCGCGGCGTCGCTGCAGGCGGTAGCCAGCTCTCCTCCCTCGCCGGTGACCGGAGACGCCACTACACAGTCGCACCGGCCGCTTCTCAGATGGTGTAGCCTCGGTGCGACAGCGGTGCAGGCCCCACGAGGCTCCGTGGGGCACGGCGGCAGCCGGCACGGCCGCCCCCTTCGACCAGGGCCTGATGCCGCCCATGCCAATCCAGGCCGGTCGCAGCGGCGGCAGCTGCTCGCCGCGACCCGGCAGCAGGTCACTCGGCCGACACCAGAAGCGGTAGACGGCGCCATGTCGCTCCGATTGGCGGAGAGGGGCGCCATACCTCCTCCGGAATCGGTAGAACTCCGGGTCAGCTGGCGTGACCCTTCGCCTGAGCGGCTCACGGTCATCGGCGGGTAAAAACAGCGTCACTGCGATCGGTAGTTATATCCACAGGGATACCACTAGAGTCTCGAAATAGCACGCACTCGGCGCACCAACGTTCCAGCCGTGTCCTTGCACACTTTCACTGTCCTGCGTGGCGTGTGAATGCGAAAATCCAGCCTTTAAATCGGAGCGTCACAGCGAGGCGGCCGCCATAGTCAGGCGCCGAGCCAATTTTCATCTGTTCATCAGACCACAGCTCCTTTAACCTAGCTTACGATCACTTACTGAAGCATTTCAAGGTTTCCTCCATAAAATATCGTTTCATGCAGCATGATCTTATGCTCATACACAACGTTTTTCACGGCCGACTTGACAGTCCCCAAGCTCCTGTTATGCTTTCACCTGTCGGCTCCGGCTAGACGGATCAGGTCACCTATGCTCTGGCATATACCGTTTGCACGTGTCGCTGCTGTGAAAAACGTACCTTTTAGCCGAATTTCTTCCATGTGCAACGAGTTTCTTAAAGGGAAATAATGACCTTTTGATTTTGTTAGCAACAATTTCTTAGGCTACCGTCATGGTTTTCAAATTAGTTTATTTAAATTTAAGAATTAAATAAAATTATTCCCAAATTAAAGTTGTAAGTTTGGGAAAAAAATACAAACAAGTACCTTGTGTACTTCATGAAGGTCATTGACAAATTCGTCCTTCCCTACCATTGTTTACATCGAGTGCGGCATTTTTGGAGGCTCTGTGACGTTTCCGATCAAACTGATCCGTGAAGCAATCCGTGAAGCATCCGTGATGCATGACTGACTATCAGTATAAGTCATGAATAACAACAACATGCAAACTATACCAACTCGAATAAAATAAGGGCGGAATGAATTGAACCCCAGGCAAGCAAGTATTCGCAAAGCACTCGGGACTGCGCCACAATAGCAAAAGGCGAGGGAAATGCATATTGGATACAATATTATTACGTCATAAGTTTCTGAAGTGTCAACTACTATGAAATACAGTGATACAATACATTTAATAATGATTAACAAGAAAATTCAAACTTAAAACCAATAATTTGAATAAGTCTTTAATTAGCTTTCAATTCAAAATCAGATATATTTTGCAATGCTACACAAGAATGGCACCAGTGACGTCATTAATAGAGCCTGCTACGGGACTTGGGTATACTAATCAGGAACTACTCGCCACAATGGTTAAGTGCGCCGAGAAGCATGACCATGACTTTGTAAACAAATCGCCGACGCTAAATAGGTCACCGTCGATGTGCATCTTTAAGCTTCCGATAAGCTTAAGCTTCCGAGCTTCCGATTTAATTGCCAGTTTTGTGTTATTGTTTGTTAGTTTTTTTGTGGAAAATTATTATTTTTCACGATAATATAAAGCATAGCGTTATATACAGCCACAGCCAAAGTATACACAACTCCTAATGTTGAAAACAAATGAATCGATTTTCAAAAATTGAGGGTCGCAACCACTAACTATGCCGCCCGTTGATGTGCATCGATGAGCTACCGATTTTATTGCCACTTTTTCCAATCGCTGTTAGTTTTAGAAGATCGCCGAGCATATAATCACAACAAGCAGAACGCACAATATATTTTCCACTCCATTGCGTACAAAAACAATACGGGAAAAGCCCGCAGTTTGATGAGGACCAAAAGTACTTGCAAGTACCGATCGTTAGAAGTGTGGAACGTTATCAACTATAACTTGAAATATCTTTCGGTAGGAAATTTTTTCATGCAAAATGTGATGAATTTACAATATATTTTGGTCTCGTCTGGCGATTTCAAGTGCTAACTCCATTTTTGTGGGAAAAGGTCATTATTTCCCTTTAACACCTGCGTATCCCTCGATTTCTTTTGCTCGCCATCATCTGACTACAAATCCGCTTTGCGGTCACATGTAACTCGGGCAGGTGCCTTTTGAGCCTTTTGAGCTCGCAGCCAGGCCTCACCACGCGAGGGCTCACGGACTGGTTATGTGTGTGTGTGTGTGTGTGTGTGTGTGTGTGTGTGTGTGTGTGTGTGTGTGTGTGTGTGTGTGTGTGTGTGTGTGTGTGTGTGTGTGTGTGTGTGTGTGTGTGTGTGTGTATGTGTGTGTGTGTGTGTGTGTGTGTGTGTGTGTGTGTGTGTGTGTGTGTGTGTGTGTGTGTGTGTGTGTGTGTGTGTGTGTGTGTGTGTGTGTGTGTGTGTGTGTGTGTGTGTGTGTGTGTGTGTGTGTGTGTGTGTGTGTGTGTGTGTGTGTGTGTGTGTGTGTGTGTGTGTGTGTGTGTGTGTGTGTGTGTGTGTGTGTGTGTGTGTGTGTGTGTGTGTGTGTGTGTGTGTGTGTGTGTGTGTGTGTGTGTGTGTGTGTGTGTGTGTGTGTGTGTGTGTGTGTGTGTGTGTGTGTGTGTGTGTGTGTGTGTGTGTGTGTGTGTGTGTGTGTGTGTGTGTGTGTGTGTGTGTGTGTGCGTGCGTGCGTGCGTGCGTGCGTGCGTGCGTGCGTGCGTGCGTGCGTGCGTGCGTGCGTGCGTGCGTGCGTGCGTGCGTGCGTGCGTGCGTGCGTGCGTGCGTGCGTGCGTGCGTGCGTGCGTGCGTGCGTGCGTGCGTGCGTGCGTGCGTGCGTGCGTGCGTGCGTGCGTGCGTGCGTGCGTGCGTGCGTGCGTGCGTGCGTGCGTGCGTGCGTGCGTGCGTGCGTGCGTGCGTGCGTGCGTGCGTGCGTGCGTGCGTGCGTGCGTGCGTGCGTGCGTGCGTGCGTGCGTGCGTGCGTGCGTGCGTGCGTGCGTGCGTGCGTGCGTGCGTGCGTGCGTGCGTGCGTGCGTGCGTGCGTGCGTGCGTGCGTGCGTGCGTGCGTGCGTGCGTGCGTGCGTGCGTGCGTGCGTGCGTGCGTGCGTGCGTGCGTGCGTGCGTGCGTGCGTGCGTGCGTGCGTGCGTGCGTGCGTGCGTGCGTGCGTGCGTGCGTGCGTGCGTGCGTGCGTGCGTGCGTGCGTGCGTGCGTGCGTGCGTGCGTGCGTGCGTGCGTGCGTGCGTGCGTGCGTGCGTGCTGCGTGCGTGCGTGCGTGCGTGCGTGCGTGCGTGCGTGCGTGCGTGCGTGCGTGCGTGCGTGCGTGCGTGCGTGCGTGCGTGCGTGCGTGCGTGCGTGCGTGCGTGCGTGCGTGCGTGCGTGCGTGCGTGCGTGCGTGCGTGCGTGCGTGCGTGCGTGCGTGCGTGCGTGCGTGCGTGCGTGCGTGCGTGCGTGCGTGCGTGCGTGCGTGCGTGCGTGCGTGCGTGCGTGCGTGCGTGCGTGCGTGCGTGCGTGCGTGCGTGCGTGCGTGCGTGCGTGCGTGCGTGCGTGCGTGCGTGCGTGCGTGCGTGCGTGCGTGCGTGCGTGCGTGCGTGCGTGCGTGCGTGCGTGCGTGCGTGCGTGCGTGCGTGCGTGCGTGCGTGCGTGCGTGCGTGCGTGCGTGCGTGCGTGCGTGCGTGCGTGCGTGCGTGCGTGCGTGCGTGCGTGCGTGCGTGCGTGCGTGCGTGCGTGCGTGCGTGCGTGCGTGCGTGCGTGCGTGCGTGCGTGCGTGCGTGCGTGCGTGCGTGCGTGCGTGCGTGCGTGCGTGCGTGCGTGCGTGCGTGCGTGCGTGCGTGCGTGCGTGCGTGCGTGCGTGCGTGCGTGCGTGCGTGCGTGCGTGCGTGCGTGCGTGCGTGCGTGCGTGCGTGCGTGCGTGCGTGCGTGCGTGCGTGCGTGCGTGCGTGCGTGCGTGCGTGCGTGCGTGCGTGCGTGCGTGCGTGCGTGCGTGCGTGCGTGCGTGCGTGCGTGCGTGCGTGCGGGCGGGCGGGCGGGCGGGCGGGCGGGCGGGCGGGCGGGCGGGCGGGCGGGCGGGCGGGCGGGCGGGCGGGCGGGCGGGTGTGTGTGTGTGTGTGTGTGTGTGTGTGTGTGTGTGTGTGTGTGTGTGTGTGTGTGTGTGTGTGTGTGTGTGTGTGTGTGTGTGTGTGTGTGTGTGTGTGTGTGTGTGTGTGTGTGTGTTTAGGTGTCTTGTCTGTCGTCTTGCATGCGTGTGTATTTTAAGTGAAAAACATCGTTTTATCTCCTGACTTCGCCTGTAACCGGGTTTTGTGCCTGCTGGTGATTTATCAATAAATACACACATGTATAGCATTTTTAGCTTCTTATCCTGTACATGGCCCACCGCCTATGTTTCTGGGTTTTATGAGGAAAACCCTAAAAAAATCGCCCCGCTTGGCGGCGCTAAATAACAAGTTCCTACTATAACATGGAAATCCACATACAAAATGCTGCAAAGGCTTAAATACACGCCAAAATGGGGGTACATTTTTTTCGTCATTTCAGCTGCCCCCCCTCCACTCAAAAATCCTCGGCGACGCCCCTGTCTGTCACTCATAGAACATGTTGGTCTAAGAGTTAAGACAGATGTCACTATTTGTAGTTGTACACAACACAAGCGCTTATCTCAAATTGATATGGAATTATTACACTCAGCTGCAAGGGTGTTTACAGTTTGCACAATGCCATGGCAGATAGTTGTATACCTATCAGCATAGGCGTAGGAACAAGGGGGGGAGGGCATGATCCCTCACTTTTCGGTCAATTTGTTTGATAAAATATTTTATTTTGCTTGGTGATACAAATTTTGGATGGCAAAAGGTTCGCCAAGACGAGAAGAGCCCAAATCTGCATACACATTTTGCATAGGGGTTGGTTTTTTCTCAAGACCAGCTCGAAGTTTCACTGGCCCCCTCACTTTTCGTGACGTTCCTACGTCCCTGCCTAAACCTATACTATGCAAATTCGCAAATACTGCTAGTCAAGGAGACATAAATCATTATTCTATCATTTATCATCACACGGGGTAACAGTGACCGAGTCAGAGGCGGAAGCATTATTTCGGCGTCTTCTCGGCCCCACCACCTGTCTCACTCACTTAGACACCACAACGAAGTCAACCTGCGGCCCCAATCACGTGACTTCTGCCCCGTCCCAGCCAGCGGGCACCTTCTTTGTTGTCGAAAACGAAGTGGGTGCGGATGTGCGGAGTGACGCAATGTTTGCGCGTGTGCGTAGATCATGGCTGAGACCGTTATTTGGCATCATCAACAGTTATTTAGCGTTACCATTAGGCGGTTTACCAATCTGGTGGCCGTGTTGGTGCTCGTGGTCGTGGACCATCTGTTAACGGCCGAGGGGAGGGGGAGCGTGCTGGCAGTGGACCAAGACGGTCCCACCGAGTACTGATGCACACGGGCTGGAGCCACGGCACAGGGTGGTAATGATCGACAGCGGAGTTCGGACATTACATATGAACGGACACGGGCTGGAGCCACGGTGCAGGGTGGTAATGGATCGACAGCGGAGTCACGGGCTGGAGCCACGGTGCAGGGTGGTAATGGATCGACAGCGGAGTACGGACATTACGTATGAACGGACACGGGCTGGAGCCACGGTGCAGGGTGGTAATGGATCGACAGCGGAGTACGGACATTACGTATGAACGGACACGGGCTGGAGCCACGGTGGAGGGTGGTAATGGATCGACAGCGGAGTACGGACATTACGTATGAACGGACACGGGCTGGAGCCACGGTGCAGGGTGGTAATGGATCGACAGCGGAGTACGGACATTACGTATGAACGGACACGGGCTGGAGCCACGGTGCAGGGTGGTAATGGATCGACAGCGGAGTACGGACATTACGTATGAACGGACACGGGCTGGAGCCACGGTGCAGGGTGGTAATGGATCGACAGCGGAGTACGGACATTACGTATGAACGGATACGGGCTGGAGCCACAGTGGAGGGTGGTAATGGATCGACAGCGGAGTACGGACATTACGTCTGAACGGACACGGGCTGGAGCCACGGTGCAGGGTGGTAATGGATCGACAGCGGAGTACGGACATTACGTATGAACGGATACGGGCTGGAGCCACGGTGGAGGGTGGTAATGATCGACAGCGGAGTACGGACATTACGTATGAAGCACTAACGACAGGCGCACTACCTATTAAGTTTGCCATTTTGATGTTAGTCTTTGGTATTTCATGAAAAGAGGTTAAAATGCGCACGCGTTAAAGGTAAACCATGACCCTTTTCCACAAAAATGGAGTTATTACTTAAAATCGACAGACGAGACCAAAATATATTGTAAATTGATCACATTTTGCATATAAGCATTCCCACCGAAAGATATTTCAAATTAAAGTTGATAAGCGTTCCACGCTTATAACGGTCAGTAGGTACTCAGCAAGTATATACTCGGTAACGAATTCACTGTCCAAGCTCAAATTAGCCCCGGCCCTCCCTACGCATTGTTATTTATCATGAAGGTATGCAATATATTTACTGCACTCTATCTTTTGCGAATATGTACCAAACTTTTATGAACAATCAACGGGAATTTGCAAAAGTGCATTGAAATCGGCAGTTTAGTTTGCAGCCCCGGACCGCGACCTATTTAGTGTTCTCAATTAAAAAAAAAATGGATGTTTTCCTGATCAATTTTCAACAGGTATTCCGTGCATTACAGTGAACACACGACACATTTATCGGCACCGTTTTCCCATAATCAATCAATATACATTTTGGAAAACGTGATGCATTTGGCTGATTAACTTGGCCCCCTACGACGACGTATTTAGTGTATGCGATTTGTTGCGAGGTAATTCAACGAGAGGTATTCAACGTTGGACATATTGATACAAAATCGCCAGATATTTCGCGTTTCCAATAGTGGAGGGAAACACCGATCATGAACTCTGAAAGAAGTATATGTAGGTACTTGCTTTTTACTTGCCTACTTGCTTTTTCACTTTTCCAAACTTTGGAAGTTTGTAAAATTAAAAAGCAAGTACATATACTCATTTCTTCTTTTAATTATGGAATTATTTATTACATTTTTAAATTTAGATCACATCATTCTTATACCATAACGGTAGCGGGTAGCCTAAGCAATTCTTGCTACAAAATCGAAACGTCATTATTTCCCTTTAATATTTCTACAAGACTCAGTTACTTAGTTCATTTCTACAGAACTACTCATGCCAGGCACACACCAGCGCCCACTGAAGTGATGTTATTGATTCCATTCAGGGGCATTTCTGTCTCCACATGGTGCACCGTTTTGTTTGTGCAGCACACACCAGTCTCCCCGCCTGAGCTCACCACCTGTGTCGAGGCAGACCCGAAGAAGGCGGCCCACAGCTGCGATCCACCAGTCGTGATAATTGGGCCACGACGACAAAACAGCGCGAGACTCGGCGGGGCGGGGCGGGCGCACACTTGGCACCAGTTATCGGACCGGCCAAGTCAGAGGCAGCCAATCAATGTAACACTTGAGGCGGCCCCAACTCTCCTTTGTCCTGCTACGTAGTGCTGAAGCGGCCCCGAGTCTCCTTGGTCCTGACCAGTGTTCGTCACGGGCCCGGCCCAAGCCCGGCCCATGGCTCATAGGGCCAGCCCGGCCCGACTCTCCTTGGTCCCGACACGTAGCGCTACCTGAGGCGGCCCGACTCTCCTTGGTCCAGACACGTAGCGATGGCGGCCCCGACTCTCCTTGGTCCCGACACGTAGCGCTGGCGGCCCCGACTCTCCTTGGTCCCGACAGGTAGCGCTGAGGCGGCCCCGAGTCTCCTTGGTCCCGACAGGTAGCGCTGAGGCGGCCCCGACTCTCCTTGGTCCCGACACGTAGCGCTACCTGAGGCGGCCCGACTCTCCTCGGTCCCGACACGTAGCGCTGGCGGCCCCGACTCTCCTTGGTCCCGACACGTAGCGCTGGCGGCCCCGACTCTCCTTGGTCCCGACACGTAGCGCTGACGGCCCCGAGTCTCCTTGGTCCCGACACGTAGCGCTGGCGGCCCCGACTCTCCTTGGTCCCGACAGGTAGCGCTGAGGCGGCCCGAGTCTCCTTGGTCCCGACACGTAGCGCTAAGGCGGCCCCAACTCTCCTTGGTCCCGACCCGTAGCGCTGAGGCGGCCCCGAGTCTCCTTGGTCCAGACCCGTAGCGCTGAGGCGGCCCGACTCTCCTTGGTCCCGACACGTGGATACATCACCCTCAGAACAGCGGCTGTCAGCCGTCGTGCTGACAGCCTGCAGCATTAAGGTATTTACGAGCTATTGAGCAGAACATCTGGCAAGAAGAGTGAAAAGGGAAATACATCAGTCTTGCGGCATAGCGCACAACACGATTGCAAAAAAGCAGATCAGCCATAATAGCTCCAACATATAGCAGATAAGGAAAAGGTTCCATACTCTATACTTTAACTTAAAAAAATAAATATCCTCTTGCAGACTGGTTATTGATTCGACACTGATTGAATCGATTGGAATCGATCAATCAAAATTTCCAATAAAATAATAATTGATTCGCCGCCAGATCTTTTGATTCATGAATCGTGACTGAATCCAAACCCGCATCAAATCAAGGCTGATTGAATCAAACGTTTAAATGTTTCTTAACGATTCAAGTACACTGGCAAATTATGCAAATACATGCAGTCCCAGTGGCTACTTTCGTTTTTACTGAAATAGTATTGCTGTAACAATGTTTTAATGATCATATATATATATACATATATATATATATATATATATATATATATATATATATATATATATATATATATATATATATATATATATATATATATATATATATATATATATATTTAT
>JAXIVJ010012541.1:0-25000 GCA_036785665.1 Chirona hameri
TGTGTGTGTGTGTGTGTGTGTGTGTGTGTGTGTGTGTGTGTGTGTGTGTGTGTGTGTGTGTGTGTGTGTGTGTGTGTGTGTGTGTGTGTGTGTGTGTGTGTGTGTGTGTGTGTGTGTGTGTGTGTGTGTGTGTGTGTGTGTGTGTGTGTGTGTGTGTGTGTGTGTGTGTGTGTGTGTGTGTGTGTGTGTGTGTGTGTGTGTGTGTGTGTGTGTGTGTGTGTGTGTGTGTGTGTGTGTGTGTGTGTGTGTGTGTGTGTGTGGGTGGGTGGGTGGGTGGTGTGTGTGTGTGTGGGTGTGTGTGTGTGTGTGTGTGTGTGTGTGTGTGTGTGTGTGTGTGTGTGTGTGTGTGTGTGTGTGTGTGTGTGTGTGTGTGTGTGTGTGTGTGTGTGTGTGTGTGTGTGTGTGTGTGTGTGTGTGTGTGTGTGTGTGTGTGTGTGTGTGTGTGTGTGTGTGTGTGTGTGTGTGTGTGTGTGTGTGTGTGTGTGTGTGTGTGTGTGTGTGTGTCTGTGTATGTCTGTGTGTGCGTGTTTGCGTTTTTTCACTTCCCATGTCCGCCGTTTTAGCCTCTGACGAGGCTGACGTCAAATGACGTCATCAGTTACTTATACTTAGGGAGCCATACGTCATTAAAACTAAAGATATTGCTTTGAAATTTGGTTTGGATATCTTCCATATCTATATATGTATATTCATATATGTATATTCCGTTTTTTCAATATCTTCGAATTTTTGCTTCTCTGTAAATTTTCACCAAAAGAAAAATTTATTTGTTTTGGGTAAAAAAACAAAATGTCAAAATTCCGAAATAGCCATTTTAAAGAGTACCTACGTAATTGCCTTTCTTTTGACGTTTTGCATTCGCAATGTTCATCTAAGCTCGATTTTCTACGGCTTTTCAAACATTTGTCGTTTTCCACCAAAAATTGCATGACATGACGATATTAAAGCGACATTATCACCCATAGTATTACCTTATTTTTTTATTTTTTATAAGACGTAGCATTGATGTAGCATAAGGTTTACGTCAATATCTATCATAAGGTGCGTTCTGGCCGCACTTTCCCGCGGGGATTCCAGGGAATCCCCCGGGGAAGTGTGTTCTTGACTGTTTTTCGCGCCGGGGATTCCCGGGAATTCCGCGTGGAAACGGGGAATCGGGAAAGCTGTCCCCGCCTGTCCCTGCCAGCAGTCGGCAAGAAGGCGGCGTCCATGGGTGTATGTGATGAATCGTAAATAGTGTCTTTGACGCGTTTCCTACAAATGTGCCGCGGAAAGGGGAAATGCCGTTCAGAACACCTCCAAGAAGATGCGGTGCTTGGTCCACAAAACCGAGAAGAAAAAAAACGTTCAGAACGCAACAGCTGACGCTCGCCAGGGATTCCGGCAGCGGGAATGTGCGCAGAACGCGCCTATAATTTTCAAGTTATTGAGGAAATCCGGGAGGGGAGGGGGGGGGGGGCAGACACAGTGGCGTGCGCAGAAATTCACAAAGGACCAGATCATTGACTTGAGGGGCGCCACCCGATCGACAGAGGCACAACTAATATTGGCTAACATTTTGCAGGGGACTCCTCTCCTTCCGCACGTGCTCGTCGTCACTGTAACATTTTGTGGGGCGCCGTCACTGGCCTGATGGGCGCCGTCACTAGCCGGAGAGGCGCCGTCATTAGCTTGAGGGGCGCCGTCATTAGCTGGCGGGACGCCGTCACTAGCTGGCGGGACGCCGTCATTAGCTGGCGGGACGCCGTCATTAGCTGGCGGGACGCCGTCATTAGCTGGCGGGACGCCGTCATTAGCTGGAGGGGCGCCATCACTAGCTGGAGGGGCGCCGTCACTAGATGGAGGGGTGCCATCACTAGCCGGAGGGGCGCCATCACTGGTTGGAGGGGCGCCGTCACGGGACGGAGAGGGACAGTCACAAGTCGGAGAGGCGCCGTCACTCGCCGGAGGGTTGTGGTCACTGACTGGAGGGGCGCCGTCACTGGCCCGAGGGGTGCCGTCACTGGCCGGCGGACCGTCCTCACTGGCTGGATGGGCGCCGTCACTATCACTTATCACTAGTTCAGTTGTCACTGGTTCAGTTGTCGCTGGTTCAGTTATCACTGGTTCAGTTGTCGTTGGGCTAAGTTGTCCTGGTTCAGTTATCGCTGGTTCAGTTGTCACTTTTTCAGTTGTCGCTGGTTCAGTTGTCACTGGTTCAGTTGTCGCTGGTTCAGTTGTCCTGGTTCAGTTGCCCTGGTTCAGTTGTCACTTGTTCAGTTGTCACTGGTGCAGTTGTCACTGGTGCAGTTGTCACTGGTTCAGTTGTCCCTGGTTCAGTTGCCGGATAGCGCTGCGTCCCGACGGATGGGGCTGCGTCCCAAAATGGGAAGCAGTCAATACGTTAAAATATGCCCTGGTTGCGGCGCCCATAAGCCCCCTCCCCCCGTTAACAGAGGGAAAACTGTATTTTTAGTCGTTTTGTTCATTTACGCATACTTAATTTGACTAACCTCGGACAAGCAGCACGTGTGCTTGCTATTTACCTAACACTAACCAAATACACTTGGCATGGCATTGGGACAGATTTACTAGACTGAGAGCGCCGCTGAATATTAAATTAAAATGTAAAAACAAAAATGGGCACAGGTTACAGCTTTGGACATATACATATACATATACATATACGTATAAATATACCTATACCTATACCTATACCTATACCTATATATATGCATATGCATATGCATATGCATATGCATATACATATACATATACATATACATATAAATATAGATATCGATATCGAAATCGATATCGAAATCGAAATCGATATCGATATCGATATCGATATAGATATAGATATATACATATACATATACACATACACATACACATACACATACACATACACATACACATACACATACACATACACATACACATACACATACACATACACATAGACATAGACATAGACATAGACATAGACATAGACATAGACATAGACATAGGCATAGGCATAGGCATAGGCATAGGCATATATATATATATATATATATATATATATATATATATATATATATATATATATATATATATATATATATATATATATATATATATATATATATGTATGCCTGTCTGTCTGTCTGTCTGTCTGTCTGTCACTCTCTCTCCTCTGCCTGCTGGATTTGAGCAAATGCTTTGATGTGATAGACCACCAAAAACTCCTCGCCAAATTACAACTTCACGGCGTAGATACTTTCTGGTTTTCAGCCTACCTTCACAATCACACCCAGTGTCAGCCTCACTGACAATCTGGGTAGCACCAAAATATCTTCCCCGCTTCCCAACGGCATCGGCGTTTTGCAAGGCTCTGCTCTCGGCCCTCTGCTCTACTGCGTCTTCGCTAACGACCTGAGTTTGTTTGTCGAGGACGCAGTGGTGGTACAGTACGCCGATGACACCCAAATGTTAGTCTCTGGCAAGAAGTCACAATTTAAAAACATCTTAGTCAAGATGGAGCGGGTCTTGGCCTCTCTCGATTGTTGGTTCCGAGCCAGCGGATTGAAAGTAAATGCCGGTAAAACGCAACTGATGCTGCTGGGAAGCGCCCAAAATCTTCGCAACGTCCCCAACTTCACTGTCAAATTTCGCGATCACCATTTACTCCCCGTTTCTGATGCAAAAAACCTCGGTCTGACCTTTGATCGCACCCTCAGCTGGGAAAGTCACGTCTCTGCTGTTACTAGAAAATGTTTCGGCACTCTATCTGGTCTATCACATCTAAGGAACCACCTGCCACCATCCGTCATCGCCGCCCTGGTCCAGGCCCTTGTTCTCTCGCAGATCCGATACTGTATCTCTGTGTATGGCAACTGCACACAGAAAAACCTATCTCGTATTCAAAAAATTATTAACTATGCTTTTTTTCTTTTTTTTTTCTTTTTTTCACTTTTGTATGTTTTATTTGCACACTGCAGTAACATGTGTCCGTAGTGGGACCAATCGCGACACTTGTATAGGCTCCTTTCGATCATGCCGCACGACATATACACGCACACACAAGAACACACACACACACATACACACACACACACACACACACACACACACACACACACACACACACACACACACAATAACGTATTACGATCACCTTAGCGTCTGATTTCCTGCACAACCGCATTCCACTTACGCTCCGTGTACATCACTTTTATATTATCACCACTCGCGGCTCTCATTTCCGTAGCGTGCACACGCTTAACATATCCCATGTACGCATCCATGCTAATCATGCGTCCATTAATCTTACGCGTATACAAATAGTGTTTTGCAAGCAAGATAAGCAGGTTTACAATTGATGGCGCATCACAAATTCCGAACAATATATTTGTTACATTAAGCGTGTAACGTGTTGGATAAGTGTTTTTGTTTATTAATTGAAATACTTTGTCCCAGAAAGGGCGAACGTTTTGGCAGGCGAAGAAATAATGAATAATAGTATCATTGCTTTGGCAATGCTGGCAAGATGCATTGTCCAAAATCCCCCTAACAAACAAAAATCTATTTGTTGGAATGAATCGGTGTATGAGCTGATATTGGAAGGCCTGAAGCTTCGTTGATTTAGTGCATTTATATGGCATGATCATAACTTCGGACCAGCTTTGCTGTCCAAGACCCTCATTTTGCCATCGTGCAAATGCGGTTGGAATAATAGTTGTTTTGTTTACTAGCGCATATAATTGTTTTGTTTTAATCATTGACAATGGAATTTCTTCATCACGGAATTGAATGCAGGGTACCTTATCTCTATCCACAGCCCTCATACTCCTTCCGATGTTGCGGATCGTCTCTTTCCACGCCCGGGGGATAGAGCTTGCAATGCCACAGTATTTTAAGAAATCAGTTTTGCACGTTGGGAATTTATGTCTAAATCCATCATAAGTTAACATTCTACCACCTGCGTCAATCAAATCACCGACGTATTTAATGCCGCAGCTGTACATATTCCTTTCAACTAATGATTTTCTGTTAATTGTAATTTCAGAGTTGAACCATAGAGATTCATTCATCATTTGAACCGAGGTACTCGGGGCTGAAGATTCGTTTAGCTTGCAGTATTCTAGCAGCATACCAACATAAAATTCAGACAACCTTAGTTTCTTAAGATCTTCTCTTCTAAACCGACTCTGGATTAGATCTTTAATTGCGTATGGGAGGCATCTAGCCTGAAACAAGCGTACCCATGTTGCATTTCCTGTCAACAGCCGTCTCATCCAACTGAGCTTTAAGCTAGTGTACATTGCCTTCGTATCAACTGCCCCTAGCCCACCATCAGAAATGCTTTGGCAAATTACTTTTGCTTTTACCTTAGGGGGTCGCCCACGCCATACATATTTCATGATCAGAGATTGTATAGACTTAAGTCTTGTCTCTGGGATAACAACACACGATATTACATAAACCAGTTTGGAAATAAGCAAACTTTTGCTCACCGTAATTCTTCCCTTTAAGCTTAAGTCCCTTTGCGACCATCTATTAATTGTATTTTGAATTTGATTTATTATGGGGTTCAAGTTTTGACTAACACAACACTCAGTGCTGCTGAACCAC
Source organism: Chirona hameri (assembly GCA_036785665.1). Taxonomy (NCBI): domain Eukaryota; kingdom Metazoa; phylum Arthropoda; class Thecostraca; order Balanomorpha; family Balanidae; genus Chirona; species Chirona hameri. Next base: position 5,599 of record JAXIVJ010012541.1, read on the forward strand.
ATTCCTAAATTTTTAACTTTGTCTACCGACGGGATGCCGCAAACACTTTCGCGTTTGTGCCGATCAGTTCCAAGCCACATGATTTTAGATTTACTGAGGTTAAGCTCTAATCCAGAAACTTCACCAAAGTGTCTGAGCTGTTTTACTAACTCTTCAACAGATTCTGCATCATGAACAAACACTGTAGCATCGTCTGCATATTGAGAAATCTTAACTTCAATATTATTAATAATAACGCCTCGTACAGAGCCTAACTGTCTAATTTTAATAGCTAGCAATTCCACAGCCAAATTGAAAAGCATCCCTGAAATAGGACACCCTTGCATAATGCCACGCTTCGGCTCAAACCATTCAGACGTGTAACCATTGTTAAGTACGGCTAACATGTTCTCGTTGTACAACAATTTTATCCACCTAATAAAGGAGTCGCCAAAGCCAAAGCATCTTAAAGCATACCAAATAAAGTGATGTTCAATACTATTGAACGCGGCCTTAAAGTCTAGCGCCACTAATATCCCACCGACATCATCAGACTGCGAATAATTTATAACGTCTTGAATTATTCTTAAATTATCTTGAATGTTCCTACCTTTAAGAAATCCAGTTTGGTCACTATGTATGACTTCTTTAATTACCACGCTCAGTCTCGTTGCAAGCACTTTGGCAATTATCTTATAAATTATATCCAATAAGCAGATCGGTCGCTTATTTTTTAATTCCTTTTGGTTACCTGCTTTTGGAATAAGAATTAATACCCCTCTTCTTTGTGTTATGAACATCTTCCCAGTTCGATACGCCTCGTTTATATAAGTGACAATGAGCTCGCCAATATCACTCCAAAACAAGTTAATAAATTCCTTATTGAATCCTGATACAGATGGGGCTCTATTAGCACTCATACTAGCGACGGCGATTCTACACTCTTCTATTGTTAGCGGTCCTTCACAAGATAGCCTGTCATGCTCTGATAGTTTCGGTATTTCAACATTTTGCATAAAACTTTCAAAATTATCTGGAACTCCTTTGGATTGATGCAGCGATTCATAAAATGATCTACAACAATCTAAAATATTTCTGTCTCCTGTTATCATTTTGCCATCTGCGCTCTCTAGCACATGAATAGCTCTATCAGCACTCTTCTTTTTCTGCAAGCTAAGAAAATATTTCGTAGGTTTTTCGCCATGCTCTAGCCAATTTGCTTGCGACCACAGCATGGCTCTCTCTGCTGCCTGCAATTTAAAATTGTCTAGCTCATCTTTCTTTTTATGGTAGTCATCATGCACAGCTACTGATGAAGGTTGCAGAGCTATTAAACTTTCTAATTTTTTAACACTTGCTTCTAATTCTTTTTCATATTGACGTCTTTCCTTGGCAATATGCTTACTTTCTTTAATGCACATTACTCTAATGTTCGCCAACAACATTTCTATCAATAAACCTGTGTCATATGCATCTCTATAGTGTGACTGCCTATTTTTTGCTCTCTCTATTTCTTCCCTTATTTTTTGAACTAGATCGGCGTTCTCAAGAAGGCTCACATTAATTCTCCAAACACCTGGTCCCCGCTTGCTACCGAATAACTTCACTGACAATGCGATTATACTATGATCGCTTCGGGGGCCGGGATCAATATCAGTTGTGATTATCTGATGTGCATCAATCAGAGTGCTGCTTGCAAAAAAGTAGTCAATTCTGGATTGTTGCAAAGGACGGCATTTTCTCCACGTGTACTGTCGCAAATCTGGGTTTGCAAGGCGTCAAAAATCTTTCAAACTAAACTCACTCATTAATTCATGTAAGGCTTCACAAGCGCTGGATGGTTTAAATGATGTTTGACTGGTATCCTGCGCAGACAAGTGAACGTTAAAGTCGCCACACAATATAAACGGATGTGATAACTCTAATGATCGGATGTGCTCGCTCAACTGCGTATAAAACACACCCTGCACTGTTCAATCGTAAATCCATGGACATATTAAGAGCTCTTTCGGGAAATTCATGGACATCAGCGAAACCATGGACATTTCGTGTCCATGGTTTTATTTCATGCCACAGGTTGAATATCGTGGACACCCAGCATCAGCAACATCAAACGTAATTGCGTGGACTTGACGCGAACGGCCTCAAATGTCCACGTTTTAACTCGTTTGTGAACCGACCAGAGAAATAGTTCGAAAATTCACCACCAGGTTTGAATCCTTAGCCTTCATTAATACCTCGTTTGGTATTGGTCATGCTGGATGTAAAAACGACTCTGATTGGCTGATGCACCCGTGTCCATGGAAGTCAGGAAAACTTAATACCTTTGTCCATGGATGTTGGCCAATTTCTAATAACTTATCAGCTGACGGCTGCGCCAGCTGGCTAACGGCTCGCGCGCGTGGACGCGGTCACGGCTTTGTTTGGGTTGTGTGTGAGAGTGGCTGCGCAGATTGTGGTGCAAGACGCCGAAGCCTGAAGGAGCTGGAGATGGCAGACAAAAGGAAGGTGAGTTAGTAGTTACTGAACTATTTATTTTATCAGACATGTTTTTAGTCTGTTATGCGGTCTTCAAATCAAACTTCTAATATCCTGACTTAAATGTGTTTGTATCTAGGCGGCACACCTGAGCGCCGCAGCTCGCCAGTGTTGCAGGACTGAAATATTTTACATTACATTACGTTATTACAAGGGCGGATCTAGCCGGCCGTTTTTTTTTGTTGGGGGCCCGTTTTTTAGCGGACCTTACCTACCCCCAATTTCGAATTTGTTCCCGGATTTGGGCCTCTTTATTTTGCAACCACACGATTTATAATGTTGTTTTTTTAGGTTTTCAACCTTTTGGTATATCGAAAAAGGGAAGATGTCAGCTTGCAGTTTGTGTTGTTCCGACATTGCCTTATACTGAGCAAAACTATGTCAATTGTCAGCTGTACCCAGGGGCGTCGCCGATAATTTTTGAGTGGGGGGGGGTCGGCTGAAATGACGAAAAAATTTACACCAATTTGTTATGCGTGTATTTAACCCTCGCCCTACGGGGGGGCCTGACCCTGAGGTTTTTCTTGAATAACTTTTACACATGAGGCGCATCTTGCTGAAAGTTTAGGGAGTTGAGTTTACAACAATTATACGTATTCTGTGAAAATTAATTTGAAATTAGTTCAGAATTTGGGTAAATAATCATGTTTTGATGACGTCATGTTGGTAAAAAAAACAAAAAAATACTTGACAAATCGTAGAAAACAGGGTTTTAAAGAAAATTACAAACACAATTCACCAAAGATATAAAATGGCATTATCTTAAAATGACAATCTGGGATTTTCAAAATTTTGGATTTTTGATCCCTAAAATAAAAAAAACGATTTTTTGGGGAAAATCCTCACAAAATCACAATTTTCCAAGATGTTGGAAAAACTGGAATATATGTTGGAGAACTGAGTATGGGCAATACCCATACCAAATTTGAAAGCAATATCTTTGTTTTTGACTGAGTAATGGCTCCCTAAGTGTAAGAAACTGATGACGTCATTTTTTTGAATAACTTTTTAAATTTTTTTGACAAGATCCGAACAAATAATTACCTTTTCTGTATTTCTGAGCCAATACTGGTCTAGGAACATGCCTTTTTATTTACATTTATCATTTTCTAATTTTGAGGTTTTCTGAAGAGCAAAATCGCTGTTCTGGACTTGGTAAATCCGAGGTCATTCACTTGACCTGGAAGGTCACCCGTTGACCTGAAACCAAAAAATCACATACAGTTAGATTCCTCTCATGACAGGAAATATGCTGGTTCGTACCGCATTGCTCTAAGTTGCTTGGTTTGAAAGTTAACAGGGGGCTGCAAGGCCCCCCCCCGTAGGGCGAAGGTGAAAAAAGCTCCCGTAGGGCGAGGGTTAAGCCTTTGCAGCATTTTTAATGTGGATTTGCATGTTATAATAGGCACGGGCGTAGGAAAAGGGGGGACAAGGGGCCATGACCCCCCCCCCCCCCCCCCCCCCCCCCCCCTCCCCTGGAGGCCAGGGGCCCCCTCTGGTGACCGAGCGAGGGCCCCTGGGGCCGAAGGCCCCAGTGATTTTGATGGTGTCAGGCGCCCGCAAAACGCCTTACGTCGCATAAAATAACGCCCACGAACCGATGAAAAAATCGTAACACGAATAAATAACAGCACTTGCCTGTCTGTTAACCCGCGCGGCGCTGGGGTCTCCATCCGAACGCCCGGTGCTGGGGGGAAATTTTACCCCCCCCCCCCTCGTATCTTCCGAACCAATAACCGCAGCGAGACGCGTAAGGCGGCGATCGAAAGCTCTCAGTGAGCAAAATCTAACGCGTACCCGAAATTCTTAAAATAAGGTCACATGTCAGGTCACGGTCAGGTCAAGTGCCAAAATTTAAGTATTTGGGTTTTTGGGCTATACTTTTCATCCAAAGCCTTATATTGCAACTATTATCTCACAAAGTGCTCCCAACTGTATAATGCATCTCCTGCATAAGTAAAAGTGAAATTGTAAGCAAAGGTCAAGGTCAAAAAAGCAAAGGTCAAAAAAAATCAGGTCACAAAAGGTCACTGGTCTACGAAAGCCATGCGACACATGTTGTATGGGTTATTTTACACGTATAATTCGATAGAAGCAGCCATTTTTACAGCCTGACCCCATATAATAGTCCTCAGGTCAAGGTCAGGTCATAATAAGGACAATATTTTAAATTAATTAATCTAGATAAACATTGCATGTTTCTAGACTAGTTTTGTCTTAGAAATACAGTGGTGGCATGTATTTGTCTGTATCTGGTCAGTAAAAGCCAAAAAACGCAAATAAAAAAATGACGTCCTGAGTTACTTATACTTCGAGAGCTATAAGTCAGTCAAAAATAAAGATATTGCTTTGAAATTTGGTTTCAGCATCGTTCATACTCGGTTCTCTATTACTTCTTCCGGTTTTTTGAAAATCGTTTTTAAAAAAACTTTTGTGGAAATTCTTCCAAAAAATCAGTTTTTTTGCATTTTTGGGGGTCAAAAACCCAAAATGTTGAAACTCCGAGATAGCCATTTTAAAGACAATGTTATTCTCTGTCTTTTGACGTCTTTTATTTGCGAGTTGCAATAAGATGCTATGCTCTACGATTTTTTTCAAACATTTAACGTTTTTTCACCAAAAATGACATGACATGACGTCACTAAAACGTCATTATCTCCTCAAAATTTTCACGAATTAAAAAAAAAAATTGGGTGAAGACTTAGAATTGATGCAAAGGTACCATAAGTTTCACTGTGATATCTTTCATAGTTTTCAAGTTATTGAGAAAATCCGGGAGGGGGGGGGGGTAAAATTTACCCCCCCCCCCCCCCCAGCGCCGCGCGGGTTAAAAGCATGTATATGTAAATACGTAGAAAGGGGCCCCAGCCAGTGTGGATAGGGCCCTCTACCATATTTTAAAGGGCCTGCCGATCTGCAGAAGGCCCCCTGTCGGCATTTAGATGGCCCCCTCCGGTTGTAGAGGGCCCTCTGCCGGCCTTTATAGGGCCCTGCCGATCTGTAGATCGCCCTGCCAATCTGTAGAGTGCCTCTGTCGGCATTTAGAGGGCCCTGCCGACCTGTAGAGGGCCCTCTTCCAGCCTTTAGAAGCCCTGTCGATCTGCAGTGTCCCAACCAATCTGTAGAGGCCCTCTGCTGGCCTTTAGAGGGCCCTGCCGATCTATAGGGGGCCCTCTACCCGCCTTTAGAGGGCCTTTCTAGCATGTAGAGGGCCTGCCAATCTGCAGAGGGCCCCCTGTCGGCATTTAGAGGGTCATGCAGACCTGTAGAGGGCCCTTTCCCAGCCTTTAGGGGCCCTAACGTTCTGCAGAGTGCCCCAGCCAATCTATAAGGGCCTTCTGCCGGCCTTTAGAGGGCCCTGCCAGCCTTTAGAGGGCCCTGCCGATCTGGAGATCGCCTTGTCAATCTGCAGACAGCCTCTATCGGCATTTAGAGGATCCTGCCGACCTGTAGACGGCCCTCTCTCAGTCTGTAGGGGCCCTGTCGATCTGCGGAGTGTCCCAGCCAATCTGTAGAGTGATTGTAGAGGGCCCTCTTCCGGCCTTTAGAGGACCCTGCCGATCTGTAGAGGACTCTCTGCTGGCCGTTAGAGGGTCCTGTGGTGGTAGAGGTGGTCTGCCGGTCGAGCGCCGGTGAGGCTCTCGAAGGAAGACCAGTGCAAGTTCTCATTGTTTTTCAGTGTATGCTAGAGGAAATGTCTGAGAGGAGTACAAGGCTTTGGTAATGTAGGCTTTGACCTTGACTCGAACTCGGGCTACCACTACCAGGAAAGGTCGGAAGGCTCTCCCACTGAGCTACAGGGGCGGACAAATCGCTCGTTTCCGCACTATCGAAGGCTTGTTAATGTTAGTGTCATAATTCCCACCCCAGAATCCAGATCACTGCACAATAATTTAGATGGGGCGGAATTAATGCATTGCACTGCAATAGAAGTTGATATGAAGATAAATAAAGCTTGGATATTCCGATAACTCCTATATATTACGGCTTATCACACATATTGCACTATATATATATGACTATTCCATTTACGATTTTCATCAAAAGAACTCCTAAGTATTTAATGCATGGGTTTCTCGTGATTGGTGTATCATTTAATACTATGTCAAGATCTTGTCACGTCACTGATGTTGAATAGATTTGGTAATTTGTCTTTGATGCATTAGTGATAATATATTTACATGGAACAACTCGTTATTTTTTGAATTAATTATTTGATCTTTATTTGCAGCTCTTCAACATTTCTAGCTTGAATATAAATTGCCGTATATCATCAGCAAATAAGTAAAATGTACCAATTTCTGTTGTATTGCTCATGTCTTAATATAGAGAATAAGTAAAAGAAGACCTAAAATTGAACCCTGTGGGACTCCAATATTCATCATTTGTTTCTTAGATGCAACCGCAAAAGAATGAAGTTATGCAGTTTGTAATGTATGTAACATTATAAATAAACAATAATACAAATTTGCAGAACTAAGTAACAGTATATAAACGAACAACATAAGCATGCATAAACGTGCATAATTTGAAATAAAACAGTAAATCAGAGATAGAGATTTATATTGGTGTTGAGCAATATAGTACCTCTATTTCTTTTCTGCTTTCTTGAAATATGAATTAATTAGATCATGTTTCAACTTATAGATCAATTAATTATATCATGCGCGAAAGCCACCCCGACTAACCGACGCTGGAACCTGGGTGAGATCGAACAGCAACAAGCTTTGCTTAGCTGGGGGGCTCACCGGGTTCCAGCATAGACCTTCTGCTTGCCTAGACCAGGATCTGCCTTCCCCAACCTTTGTATGAATGAAATTGTATCCTGCCTCACTGTCTGGCAAACCTTTCTTGATGGCAACGTGATGGGGGCAGCAGGCAGTGGGGCACACACTTACAATCCTTACTAACTCGGTTACGTATGTGCGAATGTCAGAATGTATGATTCCGAGGGGCGTAGTTGGGGGGGGGGGGGGGGGGCAGTCACTTGTTGATTTCAGCAACGACTACTTTCTGCCTTCTTATTTTTAACCACATTACCACTGACCACTTAGCCTTCCTCTCTTCATTTGATTTTTTATTTCTTCTTCCATTTCCTAGCTGGGAGTGCCGCGACATTTTCTCTTTTGTTTTCTGGTGTTAAAATAAGGTGATGTGCGTCGATGGGATCGAGGGCGGGGCACTCCTGATCACCTGTTAATGGGTGGCGGCATAGAAGAATATATATATATATATATATATATATATATATATATATATATATATATATATATATATATATTTATTATTGCCATTTTATGCCTCTTATTAATATATGACGATATCGTGTTGTAGAAACTCCTCGTATCACAATGCGGTGTATTTTTTCAAGATAATTGCCAAGCAAACTGTATCCAAAGCTTTCTGTAAATCAAGGTGGAGCATGTTGTTTCGTTATTTTGTAGAGATTTTGTAAACTTCATCGTACATTTGAACAATCGGCATGTACGTACTGTGTTGTTTCCTGAATTCGAATTGAAGAAGATTCAGGATAATATTTGCAGTAACCCGCGCCCCGCTGGAGGTGGTAAAATCTGCCCCCCCCCCTTCCCGGATTTTCTCAATAACTTGAAAACAATGATAGATATCAATGTCAATCCTTCAGTACCTTATGCTGCATCGATTCTACGTCTTATCACTACATTTCAATGAGAATGGTGGATTGCTTTGGGAGATAATGACGTTTTAATCACGTCATGTCATGTAATTTTTGGTGGAAAAACAATACATGCTTGCAAAATCATAAAAATTCGAGTTTTGACCAAAATTGCAAATACAAAATGGTGAACAAAAGGAAATGACAAAATATAAAAAATGACTATCTCGGATTTCGATATTTTGTGTTTTTCACTGCCAAAAATGAAAAAAATAAACTTGTTTTTCGTTGTCGAAAACTTATTTGTCGTTGTTTTACATCATACAACGTACTGTACTGTTTTAATGATGTGGGCCCCTTGGCTACGAGGTCTGATCCCATTTGCCCCCCCCCCCTGGGCAAAATATTCCCTACGCCCTTGCTCCTCCTCACCCCTCATTGTATCAGATCACCCCCATCAGACGAACCTCATCACCCTTCATCTGTAACCTGAAAGCTCTTGGTGTTTTTTTGTGTGTGTGTGTGGGGGGGGTAAAATGTATGAAAAACAAGGCAGAATAACAATAAGTATGAATAACAATACAGAATTATGAATAAATACAATAGGCAGAATTATGAATAACTATATGTAGCTTACATCAAGTAGCCTCCTCAAACCAGCACTATATATTCAAGAGCTGCCATTCTCGATTTTGAAGATGACAATCTTAGTCGTGCCTAAAATAGTGTTGGATTTTTTTTTTGCATTTCTTTACAGCATATTTTATGCACTTGAGAATGCCTTCATTGTAAATGCAATACATCCAATTTCAATACAATGCAATATAGTGCAATACGATTCAATGCAATACAATGGTGTTGCTATTATCAAAGCTTCCTGGACACTATTGGGTTAATCACTACAATATAAATTGGACGTTTTCTCTCCGTTCCGCTTCCATCTGCTGGTTAGATCGTAAATCCATGGACATATTAACAGTTCTTTCGGGAAATTCGTGGACATCGGCGAAACCATGGACTTGTCGTGTCCATGGTTTTATTTCATGCCACAGGTTGAATATCGTGGACACCCATCATCAGCAACATCAAACGTAATTGCGTGGACTTGACGCGGACGGCCTCAAATGTCCACGTTTTGACTCGGTTGTGAGCCGACGAGAAAAATAGTTCGAAAATTCGCCACCAAGTTTGTATCCGTATAGTTCGTTGCCTATGTTGGTTATCCATCGCCAGTGCGGGGAGATTGCAACTCCCTAGTTATTTTTTGTTGTTGCGAATAACTAGATATTGTCATCCCATTGCAACGAAACTTTCAGTGCCATACTTTTCAACAATTTGCCACCCACTCTGAAGTTTTGAAGTGTACTCATTGGCCCTTGCCTCACCCGTGACCTATCACCTGCTTCTCAAGGTCATGTCAAGCGCATTTTGCGTCCCCCAGCATATGGACGCTTGTAACTTAAACACTTAAAAGGAATGTTTCACCTTTCTGAAAGTTGTCAAATACACGCTGGTTGTAGTAGAAAATATGAAATAAGTGCTGCTGAAAACGATGGTGATATTTTTTCACTCGAAAAGTCACTTAACTTTATACAAATTAAGTTTTAAGATTTGGGCGAATGACGTCATTATTGAGCTATATACCGCCGCTGATTGGCTGACAAAGTGGGATTGGCTGAAAAATCTGTCAGCCAATCAGCGGCTGCACCAGCCTAGTCATTTTGCAAATGGTAAATTAAATTGCTTAAAAATGGATAAGTTTTGGGAAAAATTACCTTAGTAATTTATACCTTTCAATAACGGCTCAAGGTAATGACTATCTCAGTTTAAAACTAATACAAAGGTAAAACATTCCCCTTAACAGTTGTGTTGGACAGGAGCATATAAACAGGTGTCAATTGGTGATATTTATGTTGCCGATGAGATCGTGACGTTACAGATGCCAACCGAGGTCTGGTGACCTTTTCTGACCTCCAGTGTCTTTAAGGGCATTTTGAGACACTATTTACAAATTTCACAATTATTTTGCCCAACTATATGTTATAATGAGGTCATGGTCTCTTACATATTAACCGAGGTCATTGACCTCAGACGACCTTTTGCCTGAAGTTAGGGACCTACAATTGCTATAAATGCATTCTAATAACAAGAAGGAATGCGCTGAAGTTTAATATATAATATACCACGAGAGAGTATAAATATGCAGTTAATCGATTGATCGATCAGTTTATCGATATGCTGTTAAGCGTGTCGATTAAAACATTTTATACTCGTGAGTTGTGTAATTATTTTATCCCGCACCGCCATGCTACATAAAAAACCACAGGACTTCTCAGCCGTGGTTTATCAGATCGATAATCACCATATGTTGATTGAATTCCCATTTAACTCAAGGTCGGTTAACAAAATTGTTTCAACACGTTACTCAGTTGCAAACACAGATATCGGCGGGGGATAAATCGTCATTCTAATTTGATTATAAGTCATTTAATTTGTACATACACAATTTACCTGATATCAAGGTCATTTGGTTACCTCAAAGGTCATGAAATGGACCAGAATATTAAAATCAGATATCGACGATTTTCTCGAATAATAAGCAACACGCTCAGTTTTCTTGTTTAACTCTAGCTCAATTAGGGGCGAAACGCGCCAGGACCTGCACGGTATGTACGTAGACTGCACTGGCGAGGGTGTAAGTACCGTAAGGGAGCTTTATATCCTTTCAGCTATGCTTCGTCTAACTCTAGTGGGGGCGACCCATCATGGCGCCCGTCATCAGGTGGCGTGCCTTCTAGAGAAGACGAATATCCGAACCCACAACGTCTCAGGGCACTAACAGGTGCGTGGAGCTTTAACTCGCGCCCCGCTGGGCCTCTGTGTCGGTAGTATAAGTCATTTTATTTAATTCATTTTCTATCAGTCATTTACATTGAATTCCCACCAACTGAATATGACCCTACACCCCTGCGACGTGGAAATGGCTCAGTCAGTTACGGATTAAATTTCCTTCGTTTTCCCTTCGACACACCGCTGCTCCGAAAGGAAAACGAAGGCAATTTCAGCCGTAACATGCAGGGGCGTCGCCGACGGGAGGATGGGGGGGACGGTCTCCACGATCCCCACTCTCAAGAGGGGTGGTTGACCCCCCCACACACACACCCACACCCTTATCCACTGCGCGTGTTAATATTTAATCCATGCTTCCATTAGTCTGATCCAACGATATTTTCGAAACAATCCGCTCGCGTGAGATCCTTAACAATCAATTACCTTATATAACAGTATCGACCACCCTGTCTTACAGTACATTTACCATTCTTATGAAATTTGCAGGATTTGAAATACACAAATGTAACCTAGTTCTATTTACAACGATGATTACCTAACTTGATGTTTTGCTGACAAATATGTAATTGTGTCATTGCAGATCTCATCCAGTACCTGGAGTAACGGGGACGGCGGCGGTGGCGGCGGCGGCGGCGCGTGACGTATTTGTGGTACCTGGGTCGTTTAGAATGGAAATGTGTTTGTGTCGGAACCTTTCACATTTTCAATACATTTTGTTGTATTTGATTTATTTCCTCGGGGGGCAGCGTTGAGCTTTGCATTGATTGAACAGCGTTGATGTGCTGAATGTACGTTACAGCACTGCGGTGGATTAACCCTCGTCCTACGGGGGGGGGGGGGGGGGGGCTGACAGCCCCCCCTGAGGTTTTTCTTGAATAACTTTTTACACATGCGTTGTAGCTTGCTGAAATTTTCGGTAGCTGAGTTTACAGCAATTATACGTAGGCTGTAAAAAATGGTTGATATTTGTAGGCTGTTATTTGAAATTGGTTGAGAAATTTGGGAAATAATGACGTTTTGATGACGTCATGTTGGTAAAAAATAGAAATATTTGAAAAATTGTAGAAAATAGTTTTAAAGCAAATTGCAAACGCAATTCACCAAAGATACAAAATTTCATTCCCTTTCAAATGGCAGTCTCAGATTTGCAAAATTTTGGGTTTTTGACCCCTAAAATAAAAGTGATTTTTTTTGGAAAAATCCCCACAAAATCAAAATTTTCAAAGATTTTAGAAAAACCGGAATATATGTGAGGGAACTGAGTATGGACAATACTCATACCAAATTTCAAAGCAATATCTTCATTTCTGACTGAGTGATGGCTCCCTAAGTGTAAGAAACTGATGACGTCATTTAAAATAAAACTTTTTTTACTTTTTTGACAAGATACGAACAAATAATTACCTTTTCTGTATCTCTGAGCCAAAACTGGTCTAGGAACATGCCTTTTTATTTACATTTATCAATTTCTAATTTTGAGGTTTTCTGAAGAGCAAAATCGTTGTTCTGGACGTGGTTAATCCGAGGTCATTCACTTGACCTGGAAGGTCATCTGTTCATCTGAAACCTCAAAATTGCATACTGTTCGATTCCTCTCATGACAGGCAACATGCTGGTTCTTACCGCATTGCTCTAAGTTGCTTGGTTTGGAAGTTAACAGGGGGGGGGGGCCTGTCAGCCCCCCCCCCCGTAGGGCGAAGGTGAAAAAAAAACTCCCGTAGAGCGAGGGTTAAATGACCGAGACCAGGAAGATGGCCTGACCCGCTGAGGTAATCGATATAAAATCGAGACAGCAAAATTGTAGGCACAAAACAAAACCCTGTAAGTTTTAAACCGCGCGGTGTAACACCGTAATGTGCACGACCGCAAACTTAAAGTACATACGAGTGACATTAAAGGGAGTGTGTAAAGGGAGTGGTGCCAAATTTGAAATCAGCGTCACAAAATGTCCTAGAAACTGCCAAATATCAAAAAGGTCATGTCAGGTCATCTGAGGTCAGTGACCTCGGTTGACCTGTGAAAGCAAATGACCCAAGTGGAACATATAATTATGTAAAATGGATCCCAGATTTTAAATCAGTGTCACGAAATGTCCTAGAAACTGCCAGAAGCCAAAACAGTCATCTGAGGTCATCGGAAGTCAGTGATCTCGGTTGACCTCTGAAAAGGTCAATCGAGGTCACAATCTCAGTGGAAACCACAACTGTCACCTGGAAACACATGTGGATATGCTCCTGAACAACAAACACTCGGAAACTGCATAAGTTACAAGCATCGATACTACGGGACGTCAGTTGCGCCTGACATGACCTTCAGAAACAGGTCATAGATCACGGGTCATTTGAGTTATAAGTTCACAAATTTTAGAGTATGTGTCAAATTGTTCAAAAGTACGATACTGAAAGTTTCATCGCAATCGGTTAAAAAATACGCGAGTTATTCCTGAAACAAACAAAAAACTAGGAAGGGGGTATCTACCCCTCCCCTACCCGGGCGAGGGTTAAGGCGATTTTCTTCTGAAATTAAAATTACACCGAAATTTATAATTCAACCCGCCATTGGCTGGGGGAGGGGGAGAGTTCCCCCAGGCGAACTTTCTTAATAACTTAAAAACAAAGAAGATATCGACATGAAACTTTGCATACCTCATCCCACATAAATGTTACATATGTATGAGAAAAAAAGCAAATCGACTCAGAACTGTTTGAGAAAATGAGGTATTAGTGACGAAACTACACGCGAGTTTCGGCCGAAAACTGTGAAATATTCGAAAAAGTAAAATTCCTGTTTTGAAGCAAAATGCAAATAAAAAGTGTCAAAAGACGCGGAATGACGAGCTCTACAATGGTTGTGACTTGGGCCTTAGGGCGCCACAGCTACTCTGACTATATGACGCCCATGTCTAGCTCTACAAGATGGCTATCTCGGATTTGCATTGTTTTTTTTTATTTTTCGACCCCGAAATTAAAAACAAAAATGTTTTTGGGAAATGTTCTACAAAATCGACATTTTTAACATTAAATCAGAAAATAGGCGAGAGAGACACATGCGATGTATATACTAGTGGTGCCAGTTTCAGAAAATATTTGTCCAATGTCCGACCGATGTCCATTGTCTGCTTTCCGTCCGAAACTGTCCGAAAATCATTGTTTGTCCGAAATTTGTCCGAAAGCAGAAAAAGTGTTTGATATGGAAATGAATTACTTGTGGCACACTTTCTTTTTTTAATAAAAAAGTAACAAGTGATTTTCGGGACAAGCCATCCTTGGGCATTGGATGTCCGAAAATGTCCAAAGAAATATGCTTATGTCCGTCCGAAAACCGAATCGGTCTTCGAACAAATTCGGAATTTCGAAAATGATTGTACCGATTGGACCACTAGTATATACATACCATATTGAGTTGATATATTTATATTCGTGGAAGCTATGGCCCATCAAAGGTCACAATCACTGTGCGACTTTTGGTGACCATCTGACCTTGACCTGATGTTGACCTCAAAGGGAAAAATACATGGAAATAAACACTTCACTGTGATTATGAGGTAACACCACACCATAAACATGTGTCGCAAGACTATGTTTCGATTTTGGTTACCTTCCCTGGCCTGATCTTGACCTGAAACCTTCAATGTGTCCCTAAAATAGCTCAAATACATGGAATTAAGCATTTACATAGCATTTAGATTCAAAAGTAGCCTTAAAACATGTCCTGCATGACTATCTCATGTTGTCATGGTTGACCTCTGTTACATGACCTTGACCTTGATCCTTGTTTAGTATCAAACGTGTACTCACATAGTACTATCATGCCACACTTGGGAGTATTTTGGCTGAGTTTGGGCCCAGAGCTGTCCATTGTGTGGTCTCGAGAGCATAACATGCGAAAACGCTCAATTTTGACCTTTGACCTGACCTTGACCTGACCTGTGACCTTGAAGACAAAAGTTCAAGCATTCCGTAGATTCATCTCGTTGAGACCTTTCGAACACCGCCTTACGCGTCTCCATCGGAACGTTAGTGTGGAAGTTAGCCAGGGGGACGCCCCCCCCCCCCCTACCACAAACTCCCCTTACCTTACCATCTTATTTTCACTTCGTAGCACTAGACTTGCGTAATTAATACTGATTGGCTGATCGGGTGCGGATTTAGTGGTTGGCGCTGCTCACCCCCCCCCCCCCCCCCCCCCAAAGGCCGATGATTTCAACGATAAGCTATCAAATATTAATACAAATTGGTGCATAGGGCAAATGATCACGTTCGTGGTTGTAATGTCCACGCAACCCGCGAATGACAGAATTGTGTCATTCCACACGATTTCATGGACATTGTTTGGCTCCGCCCACTTTTACCTTGGCTCCGCCCACTTGTCTCACAATTACGGAGAGTTCTCAACTTGGGTCCATGAAATTACTCAATACTTACTCTTATGTCTTTAGAGATATCCTTCTTAGCTGAGGATCATTCGAATTGTCATCACGGCATGATCGTTTACACTAGTCGTCACTTTCCTAAAGTTCTTGGTGCCGATGGTGGATATTCGTTTATGCGTGTCCATGTTGTGCGGAAGAACTCTCATGTCCACACAATTACGCTACTCGGGTATATGTGTTGCCGACAATGGCCTTGCGTCGGCGCATATACTCCGACTATGGTTATTGTTATATCTTTAATATTTAACAATATCGAAATTATACGACCCTCTTGGTCTCGCTTATGACCTAACACGTCACCCTTACAATGCTTTGGAACCAAAATGCAGGTGCCGCGGGCATTTGCAACACCGTGCGAAAACATAATATTCCCACCCCATTCTGCGATCCATCGTCTTTCGATTTCTTCCGTCGAGTGAGTTTCTTGCATAACAATCATATGATTTGGGTATTTAACGTGCATATGACGGAATATAGCCCTCCTTTTCTTGGTATCACGCAACCCCCTAACATTAAAGCTCACGACAGATATCTGACCAGACATTGATGAGTTCTGATATTTAAATGCGTATCTGCCTTTAGTAATGAACGTGCACACCTAGGATTTGACATTGCATAGCAGTTAACGAGGTGCACATCGGCCGCACAAAGAGCTATCATTACCCAATGGCCGCAATGAAACACAGCCATCAACGAAGTTACTGTCAAACTCACGAAAGAACAATACACACAACAACGCACAAGCATACAGTCGTCCCTACAGACTCGGCGCGGTGCGGACGCGCGCGGCCCGTGGCCAATCAACACGTAACCGAATGTGTAGCATTTCTTCCTATTCCTCTTAAGTTCTATTGTTCGAATGCTGCTCGACATTATATCTTATCTTATCACTTTAACTTACGTCTCAATTCACAAAAACGGCCGACATACTCAAAACACAGATCACATGATTACATAGTCTGTCGACCAAGCATGCCCCGGAGCTTCCCGGTGCAGAGAGGCGCAAGACTCAACGTCCCAAACGCCATGGCGACTCAGACGCCGCAAGACTTAGCCGCCGCGATCAAAACCGCCGCAGCCTGGCACACTCACCAGCAGATGCAGATGACTGCGGCAACGGGCAAGAGTCCGGCCGGACCGTCGCACCGGCTCAGCCAGCGTCGTCGCCCGCCGGCGGGCAGCCAGAAGGCGGACCACCGTGGCCACCAGCCGGCCCAGAATCACCGGCCGGCGCAGCCGCGACATCAGCAGCGGCGGAGGAGATAGCAGTCCGCTCAGCCACCGCCCCGTCGGCACCAGCAAGGGCCGCGGGAGCCGCCGCAGTCGACGGGGCGAAGTCCGACCTCGAGGAGCGCGGCGCCGCCGCCTCCAGCCCACCGACAGAAGCCGCAGCTGCAGCAGATGCCCGCGGCCCGTCCGGCAGCCACGAAGACGGTCGAGCCGCCGACCCGTCGGGCAGCCGGGGCTCGGGGGCCACTGCAGCATCCGCAGCAGCCGGCCGCGCAGACGAAACGGTGCTCGACGGCTCGCCGGGAGTCCTCGAAGATGTCCAGTCAGAGGGCAAACCCGCGCCATCCTCACCCCGCCCCGCCCGCCCGGGAGGCGCTCCACCCCGCGCCGACCCGGAACGGACCGGACCGATGGCCCGACCCAGCGCAGGGGGAGGGGGCGGGGGAGGCGCCCCAGTCCGAGCCAGACCCGGCCGGGCCGGCTGGCCGGCCCGACCCCGCGAGGGGGGCGGGGGAGGTGCCGCCCGAGACCGGCCGGCCCCGGGCAGCGCCGGCGGCAGCTCCCGCTCCGCGGCGAAAGCTTGTTGCATGTTGTGCACACGAATGGGGGCCGAGAGCTTGCTAGCCTTGTAGCAGGGAATGCCAGCCCTTGAGAAGACGGTCCAGACTCGTCCGCTACGCTTCAGATGCAGTAGCCGGTTGAGCACAGCACTTTTTGCCCTTGATAAATTTTCATTGACAAACAGCCTATTTGCGAAATCAGCTTGAAATCGCATGCTGAGACGACCTTCATAGATCTCATTCCGAAGGGCTTTATTGAGGAATGCGCATATCACCGTATTGTCTTTGGACAGTCTGTGCACCGCGGAGAAATCATTCTTGGTGACCTTAACATCTTTGAAGTTGTCATTGATCACTTTGACCGCCATTCCGGTAATATCTTCGCCGTCATGACGCCTACCAAACTTTTGGCTCGACAGGATCAAGTTGACAGCGCGACTGTGGCGTTCGATGTCATCCAGATGCTCCTCGTACCTCTCCATAGACTCATGGCAAGCACGCATTTCCGATTCCAATTGATCAATCCTTTGATCCCTGACGAAAATCTCCCCTTCCAGCCTGTCCATCCTATCCTCGTAAGACGATATCTTGCTTTCTACTTTTTGCCACAGTTTTTCATTGCCCTCCTCTACACAGGCTTTCATCATAACTTTCATTTCCTCCAATAACTGCGAATCTTTACTCACTTGTTCTTTGCTTTTTGGCGATATGAACCGCTGTTTCTTCTCGTCCAGCCGACGAATCATGCCCTCTACGGAGCGCTGACGTTTCCTGACGGCAGGCCCGGAACCGGCAGGCCCGGGACCGGCAGTCGCCGGCAGAAATGCAGAGTCGTCTGAGTCACTGTGAGTTGATTCCATGCCGACAGCAGCTGGGGTTGAATGCCGTTAACTATCACTTGAAACCTCACCTCTGGCCACGGGCCGCCTCACGTCCGCGCGCAGTCTACTCGGCCGCCACACTGACCGCGAGCTACCGAGCGGTCGGACCACCAGCGCCCGGAGGCACGACCCGACCTCGCCGGCCGCCAGGGACGGAATGGATTATTATTAACTATGCTGCTAAAGTGATTTTCGGCCGCAAAAAGTTTGATCACTTGTCGGATCTGCTTGGGAACTTGGGCTGGCTCAGCGCAGACCAGCTCGTGCGCTATCACTCCATGTGCCTATTGCATAAAGTGTGGCGCTCAGGCTAGCCCGAGATCTTGGCTGGCGGGCTCGTGCGTCTGTCCGAGACTCGTCAGCGGTCCACGCGACAGGACCACGACCTGATAGTGCTGCGGTCAAGGTCAGCCATAGGACAGCGGCGTTTTTACAGCCGTGCTCCGCGCGACTTCAACGGGCTCCCGCCTGATCTGACGCGCCTCCCGGTGCACCTGTTTGCGGGACGCCTAAAGCGCCATCTGCGCGGCGGCGGAGGAGTTACGTGATCGGTCGGCCACTGTGGTGTGTGTGTGTGTGTGTGTGTGTGTGTATGTCTGTGTGTGTGTGTGTGTGTGTGTGTGTATGTCTGTGTGTGTGTGTGCGTGTGTGTGTGTGTGTGTGTGTGTGTGTGTGTGTGTGTGTGTGTGTGTGTGTGTGTGTGTGTGTGTGTGTGTGTGTGTGTGTGTGTGTGTGTGTGTGTGTGTGTGTGTGTGTGTGTGTGTGTGTGTGTGTGTGTGTGTGTGTGTGTGTGTGTGTGTGTGTGTGTGTGTGTGTGTGTGTGTGTGTGTGTGTGTGTGTGTGTGTGTGTGTGTGTGTGTGTGTGTGTGTGTGTGTGTGTGTGTGTGTGTGTGTGTGTGTGTCTGTGTATGTCTGTGTGTGCGTGTTTGCGTTTTTTTCACTTCCCATGTCCGCCGTTTTAGCCTCTGACGAGGCTGACGTCAAATGACGTCATCAGTTACTTATACTTAGGGAGCCATTCGTCATTAAAACTAAAGATATTGCTTTGAAATTTGGTTTGGATATTTTCCATATCTATATATGTATATTCATATATGTATATTCCGTTTTTTTCATTATCTTCGAATTTTTGCTTTTCTGTAAATTTTCACCAAAAGAATTTTTTTTTTGTTTTGGGTAAAAAAACAAAATGTCAAAATTCCGAAATAGCCATTTTAAAGATTACCTACGTAATTGCCTTTCCTTTGACGTTTTTCATTCGCAATGTTCATCTAAGCTCGATTTTCTACGGCTTTTC
>JAXIVJ010012541.1:30000-32500 GCA_036785665.1 Chirona hameri
CTGTCTGTCTGTCTGTCTGTCTGTCTGTCTGTCTGTCTGTCTGTCTGTCTGTCTGTCTGTCTGTCTGTCTGTCTGTCTGTCTGTCTGTCTGTCTGTCTGTCTGTCTGTCTGTCTGTCTGTCTGTCTGTCTGTCTGTCTGTCTGTCTGTCTGTCTGTCTGTCTGTCTGTCTGTCTGTCTGTCTGTCTGTCTGTCTGTCTGTCTGTCTGTCTGTCTGTCTGTCTGTCTGTCTGTCTGTCTGTCTGTCTGTCTGTCTGTCTGTCTGTCTGTCTGTCTGTCTGTCTGTCTGTATGTCTGTCTGTCTGTCTGTCTGTCTGTCTGTCTGTCTGTCTGTCTGTCTGTCTGTCTGTCTGTCTGTCTGTCTGTCTGTCTGTCTGTCTGTCTGTCTGTCTGTCTGTCTGTCTGTCTGTCTGTCTGTCTGTCTGTCTGTCTGTCTGTCTGTCTGTCTGTATGTCTGTCTGTCTGTCTGTCTGTCTGTCTGTCTGTCTGTCTGTCTGTCTGTCTGTCTGTCTGTCTGTCTGTCTGTCTGTCTGTCTGTCTGTCTGTCTGTCTGTCTGTCTGTCTGTCTGTCTGTCTGTCTGTCTGTCTGTCTGTCTGTCTGTCTGTCTGTCTGTCACTCTCTCTCCTCTGCCTGCTGGATTTGAGCAAATGCTTTGATGTGATAGACCACCAAAAACTCCTCACCAAATTACAACTTCACGGCGTAGATACTTCCTGGTTTTCAGCCTACCTTCACAATCACACCCAGTGTCAGCCTCACTGACAATCTGGGTAGCACCAAAAAAATCTTCCCCGCTTCCCAACGGCATCGGCGTTTTTCAAGGCTCTGCTCTCGGCCGTCTGCTCTACTGCGTCTTCGCTAACGACCTGAGTGTGTTTGTCGAGGACGCAGTGGTGGTACAGTACTCCGATGACACCCAAATTTTAGTCTCTGGCAAGAAGTCATAATTCAAAAACATCTTAGTCAAGATGGAGCGGGTCTTGGCCTCTCTCGATTGTTGGTTCCGAGCCAGCGGATTGAAAGTAAATGCCGGTAAAACGCAACTGATGCTGCTGGGAAGCGCCCAAAATCTTCGCAACGTCCCCAACTTCACTGTCAAATTTCGCGATCACCATTTACTCCCCGTCTCTGATGCAAAAAACCTCGGTCTGACCTTTGATCGCACCCTCAGCTGGGACAGTCACGTCTCTGCTGTTACTAGAAAATGTTTCGGCACTCTATCTGGTCTATCACATCTAAGGAACCACCTGCCACCATCCGTCATCGCCGCCCTGGTCCAGGCCCTTGTTCTCTCGCAGATCCGATACTGTATCTCTGTGTATGGCAACTGCACACAGAAAAACCTATCTCGTATTAAAAAAAAATATTAACTATGCTGCTAAAGTGATTTTCGGCCGCAAAAAGTTTGATCACGTGTCGGATCTGCTTGGGAACTTGGGCTGGCTCAGCGCAGACCAGCTCGTGCGCTATCACTCCATGTGCCTATTGCATAAAGTGTGGCGCTCAGGCGAGCCCGAGATCTTGGCTGGCGGGCTCGTGCGAGTGTCCGAGACTCGTCAGCGGTCCACGCGACAGGACCACGACCTGATGGTGCTGCGGTCAAGGTCAGCCATGGGACAGCGGCGTTTTTACAGCCGTGCTCCGCGCGACTTCAACGGGCTCCCGCCTGACCTGACGCGCCTCCCGGTGCACCTGTTTGCGGGACGCCTAAAGCGCCATCTGCGCGGCGGCGGAGAAGTTACGTGATCGGTCGGCCACTGTGGTGTGTGTGTGTGTGTGTGTATGTCTGTGTGTGTGTGTGTGTGTCTGTGTATGTCTGTGGGTGTGTGTGTGTGTGTGTGTGTCTGTGTATGTCTGTGTGTGCGTGTTTGCGTTTTTTCACTTCCCATGTCCGCCGTTTTAGCCTCTGACGAGGGGCCGTAATAGCCATGAGCTTATCGTGGATGGCCCCTGAGATGCTCGCTTTCTGAGGCTAAATTGGGTTTTATCAGGCCTGAAATGGGCCCTTTCTGATTCCACGATGGGCCCCTTTCAGATCCGAGATGGGCCTCTGAGTGCGATGGGGGGGGGGGCTTTAGCCCTCATAATCCCATCCCCCCGGCTGCGCCCTTGCCAACAACAACAGTAACGCCTTTGCATCTGTCAATGCATGTCAATGTCCACCACGTGATGGTGAACCCCAAACACGCCAATTTTAAAGGGAAATAATTACCTTTTCCCACAAAAATGGAGTTAGCACTTGAAATCGCCAGACGAGACCAAAATATATTGTAAATTCATCACATTTTGCATGAAAACTTGCCTACCGAAAGATATTTCAAGTTATAGTTGATAAGCGTTCCACACTTCTAACGATCGGTACTTGCAAGTACTTTTGGTCCTCATCAAACTGCGGGCTTTTCCCGTATTGTTTGTTTTTTAACGCAATGGAGTGGAAAATATATTGTGCGTTCTGCTTGTTGTGATTATATGCCCGGCAATCTTCTAAAACTAACAGCGAT
>JAXIVJ010012541.1:37500-40023 GCA_036785665.1 Chirona hameri
TGAACCAGCGACAACTGAACCAGGACAACTGAATCAGTGACAACTGAACCAGGACATCTGAACCAGTGACAACTCAACCAGGGACAACTGAACCAGTGAGTCTTTCACGGCATATCTGGTAATTCAGCGGTAATTCATTGGGGGAAATAATAATAAGTTAGCATGTGCTAGGAATTCATGGGCACTACGCAGGAGCGTACCACTGCTGGGGTCACTGGGGATCAGTCCCCAGTAAACATTTTCGGATTTTAACATTACGCCTAGGGGCGTTGCATGGAAAGAATCGACTTCAAGGTGCCTCCGTCCCCACCTAATTTCGGAGGGTGGTTACGCCTATGGCACTACACTCGACTTCGTGATCCCTGGCCGTACGAAACAGCGAGCTGTAACTGGCGTCTGACTACCGTTTGCCGCGTGTGCGCGGCGCTGACGAAGGAGCTGGCTGCCGCCAGTGACGTCATCCGGCGGTCCGCCAAGTTCAAGGCTCGTGTCCTTACCTGGTTATAGGGCCCAATAGGGCCTTGATCGCCGTGATTCGAGTTCCAGAGATGACCGGTGTGGCGAGAGAGAGAGAGAGAGAG
This sequence comes from Chirona hameri, assembly GCA_036785665.1. NCBI lineage: Eukaryota > Metazoa > Arthropoda > Thecostraca > Balanomorpha > Balanidae > Chirona > Chirona hameri. Next base: position 38,082 of record JAXIVJ010012541.1, read on the forward strand.
AGAGAGAGAGAGAGAGAGAGAGAGAGAGAGAGAGAGAGAGAGAGAGAGAGGAGAGAGAGAGAGAGAGAGAGAGAGAGAGAAAGAGAGAGAGAGAGAGCCAGAGCCAGAGCCAGAGCCAGAGCCAGAGCCAGAGCCAGAGCCAGAGCCAGAGCCAGAGCCAGAGCCAGAGCCAGAGCCAGAGCCAGAGCCAGAGCCAGAGCCAGAGCCAGAGCCAGAGCCAGCGAGACTAAGAAACTGAGAGACTGAGAGACTGACGCAACTTAAAAAATGACGTCATCAGTTACTTATACTTAGGGAGCCATACGTCATTAAAACTAAAGATATTGCTTTGAAATTTGGTTTGGATATCTTCCATATTTATATATGTATATTCATATATGTATATTCCGTTTTTTCAATATCTTCGAATTTTTGCTTTCTGTAAATTTTCACCAAAAGAAAAATTGATTTGTTTGGGTAAAAAAACAAATGTCAAAATTCCGAAATAGCCATTTTAAAGAGTACCTACGTAATTGCCTTTCTTTTGACGTTTTGTATTCGCAATGTTCATCTAAGCTCGATTTTCTACGGCTTTTCAAACATTTGTCGTTTTCCACCAAAAATTGCATGACATGACGATATTAAACGACATTATCACCCATAGTATTACCTATTTTTTAATTTTTTATAAGACGTAGCATTGATGTAGCATAAGGTTTACGTCAATATCTATCATAAGGTGCGTTCTGGCCGCACTTTCCCGCGGGGATTCCAGGGAATCCCCCGGGAAGTGTGTTCTTGACTGTTTTTCGCGCCGGAGATTCCGGGAATTCCGCGTGGAAACGGGGAATCGGGAAAGCTGTCCCCGCCTGTCCCTGCCAGCAGTCGGCAAGAAGGCGGCGTCCATGGGTGTATGTGATGAATCGTAAATAGTGTCTTTGACGCGTTTCCTACAAATGTGCCGCGGAAAGGGGAAATGGCGTTCAGAACACCTTCAAGAAGATGCGGTGCTTGGTCCACAAAACCGAGAAGAAAAAAAACGTTCAGAACGCAACAGCTGACGCCTCGCCAGGGATTCCGGCAGCGGGAATGTGCGCAGAACGCGCCCATAATTTTCAAGTTATTGAGGAAATCCGGGAGGGGAGGGGGGGGGGGGCAGACACAGTGGCGTGCGCAGAAATTCACAAAGGACCAGATCATTGACTTGAGGGGCGCCACCCGATCGACAGAGGCACAACTAATATTGGCTAACATTTTGCAGGGGACTCCCCTCCTTCCGCACGTGCTCGTCGTCACTTTAACATTTTGTGGGCGCCGTCACTGGCCTGATGGGCGCCGTCACTAGCCGGAGAGGCGCCGTCATTAGCTTGAGGGGCGCCGTCATTAGCTGGCGGGACGCCGTCATTAGCTGGCGGGACGCCGTCACTAGCTGGCGGGACGCCGTCATTAGCTGGCGGGACGCCGTCATTAGCTGGCGGGACGCCGTCATTAGCTGGCGGGACGCCGTCATTAGCTGGCGGGACGCCGTCATTAGCTGGAGGGGCGCCATCACTAGCTGGAGGGGCGCCGTCACTAGATGGAGGGGTGCCATCACTAGCCGGAGGGGCGCCGTCACTGGCTGGAGGGGCGCCGTCACGGGACGGAGAGGGACAGTCACTAGTCGGAGGGGCGCCGTCACTCGCCGGAGGGGCGTGGTCACTGACCGGAGGGGCGCCGTCACTGGCCCGAGGGGTGCCGTCACTGGCCGGCGGACCGTCCTCACTGGCTGGATGGGCGCCGTCACTATCACCTATCACTAGCTCAGTTGTCACTGGTTCAGTTGTCGCTGGTTCAGTTATCACTGGTTCAGTTGTCGTTGGGTTAAGTTGTCCTGGTTCAGTTATCGCTGGTTCAGTTGTCACTTTTTCAGTTGTCGCTGGTTCAGTTGTCACTGGTTCAGTTGTCACTGGTGCAGTTGTCACTG
>JAXIVJ010012542.1:0-40022 GCA_036785665.1 Chirona hameri
TTCCGACAAAAAAAACTCGTTACGCGTGGCAGTGACCTTGAAGCTTCAACTGGGCAAAGCAGCAGGGTGGCGAAGTTCCCAGCAGTTTCGAATGTTACTGGGGGCCGGGGGCAAGTAAGTATTGTTCACATCACATGACGTTTATCACATAGAGGCATGTGGTGGCCGGCACTAGAACTCACTAGTTTTGGGAAGTCCAACGAAAAGAAGGTGCACGACTGCGGACTGAAGCGTCACTGATAAATTGTTTAATACTGAGATAACTCATCAGTGAAAAGTGATACTATTAGTGATATGTGTTTATGATTCACAATAGAAACGCAAAGGCATGTGCATTAGGGCGGGTCGTTTTGACCACTTTTGCTTTGATTTTTTTCGGGACCACCTGGTTTCTGGTGCATTCGGACTCGCTGATTCCGAATGACATCCAAAATTGAATTTTCAAATTTTATTTGCCCGCGCATGCGCACTGAAGTTTTTGGAAAAGTGATTAATTGGCACTTCTTGAGTCCCCGAGGCCCCGGTCACAGGGATTAGCAATAAATATGACTATCGTCATGTAGAACAACTCAAAAGCTATCAGCCTGCACAAACCGCATGTTTCTCGGTCCTTCCGTTCTCAAGTTCTAAGCTTTCGAAACAATAGTTGTTCCTCGAGCCTCCAGCGCATGCCACTAATTGGCAGACACGTCGGAGCCGGAATACATCCCCGCCAAGCGTACCGATTTGTAGGCTTCGGGTGCATCTTCGCGTCAAATGTGCGGGTGACAATGCATGTGCGGGTAAAATCCTCTTTGAGAGGATTTTTTCAGAGAGACAGAGGATCGATAAAATCCTCTTTGAGAGGATTTTAGGACATTAGAGATGCAAATTTATCTGAAAATCGTACCAGGTTGCAGTGGTTTTAGGGTTTACGGATAGATGCAGTGATTGGATTAAAAAGAAATACACAAACTGATGGGTGCGAGTGCGGGGAGATAACAAGGCACATTTTTAGGCGCGCCGGGGAGAAGGCGTCGCCGGGAGTGCGCGTGGGGGGGGGGGGGGGGGTCACCTGGGCGGGAGGCGCTGACAGGCAGAAGTATGAGAATGGGATGCGAATGGCATATCAACGTCCGAGGTCCAAAGAGGACGTTATGCCTAGAACCCCAGAAGGTAAGCATGCCACTAGCAGCTTGGGTACTTAAATGGGGGTGCAATTGAAATAGATATCCATTAAAGATGCTAATTTATCTCAAAGTTGTCCCACCTTTTAAACTATAGCAACATCACAGTAGATGAAACGATATATGTATGGACGATGCTGTGGAGACTCAAACTGTTTGAAAATCCTCAATGAGGATAAACAATGTCACATATTCAGAACCGCAGTTTATTCGTCCAAGGTCGTTCTACCTATCATCAACACCATATAAGGTCGTTCCATTTTTAGCTAGCGCCTACTGCCGCTGGCGAAAGGCTAACTTATTAAACGCCTTGCCATCTTGGCGATCGGCGCCGGCGACAGTGGCAACTGAGTCAGTAGTAAGTTTAACGGCTCTCTCTGTGGATTGGGTGTGTGCCGGAATTCCAGTTCGGAGAGGCAACTCCACCAGTTCCTCCAGCTGGATGAGTGTCAGCCGGCTGACGTAGGGCGGCTCGACGTTGCCTGTCTGACCGGCGCCCTCCATGTTGTGGTACAGTTCTCGGTAGCTGGCTGCACTGCAGTTCACCTCCTTCGGCAGCACCCGGTAGCGCCGCACAGAGGTGCCGCCAGCGCGATGTCTCGAGGTGCCACCTGTGCGCTGCATTGAGACGTTGGTCGCCCACTGCTCGAGGACACCACCTGCACACTGCTGAGAGCCGCCGCCCGCGCGTTGCGCAAAGTCGTCGGCCGTGCGCTTCCCAAGTACACCTGCGGCACGCTGCTGACAGACGCTCTCAGCGCGCTGCTGGAAGGCGCCGGCGGCGCGCTGCTGAGAGGCCCTGGTCGCGCGCTGCTCAGAAGTGCTGGCAGCGCACTGCTGGGAAGCGACGGCGGCGCGCTGCTGAGAGGCGCTGGCCGTGCGCTGTCCAGAAACACCGGCGGCGCGCTGCTGGGAGGCGCTGACAGCGCGCTGATTCTCAGCAGAGCGCCGCAGTCGCTTCCCAGCAGCGCACTGACAGCACTTCTGAACAGCGTGCGACTAGGGCCTCTCAGCAGCGCGCCGCCGGCGCCTCTCAGCAGCGCGCCGCCGGCGCCTCTCAGCAGCGCGCTGTCAGCGCCTCCCAGCAGCGCACGGCCAGCGCCTCCTAGCAGCGCGCCGCCGTCGCTTCCCAGCAGTGCGCTGCCAGCACTTCTGAGCAGCGCGCGACCAGGGCCTCTCAGCAGCGCGCCGCCGGCGCCTCCCAGCAGCGCGCTGACAGCGTCTGTCAGCAGCGTGCCGCAGGTGTACTTGGGAAGCGCACGACCGACGCCTCTGCGCAACACGCGGGCGGCGGCTCTCAGCAGTGTGCAGGTGGTGTCCTCGAGCAGTGGGTGACCAACGTCTCAATGCAGCGCACAGGTGGCACCTCGAGACATCGCGCTGGCGGCACCTCTGTGCGGCGCTACCGGGTGCTGCCGAAGGAGGTGAACTGCAGTGCAGCCAGCTACCGAGAACTGTACCACAACATGGAGGGCGCCTGTCAGACAGGCAACGTCGAGCCGCCCTACGTCAGCCGGCTGACACACAGCCAGCTGGAGGAACTGGTGGAGTTGCCTCTCCGGACCGGAATTCCGGCACACACCCAATCCACAGAGAGAGCCGTTAAACTTACTACTGACTCAGTTGCCACTGTCGCCGGTGCCGATCGCCAAGATGGCAAGGCGCTTAATAAGTTAGCCTTTCGCCAGCGGCAGTAGGCGCTAGGTAAAAATGGAACGACCTGATATGATGTTGATGATAGGTAGAACGACCTTGGACGAATAGACTGCGGTTCTGAATATGCGACATTGTTTGTCCTCATTGACGATTTTCAAACAGTTGTAGTATCCACAGCATCGTCCATACATATATCGTTTCATCTACTGTGATGTTGCTATAGTTTAAAAGGCGGGACAACTTTGAGCTAAATTAGCATCTTCAATGCATATCTATTTCAATTGCACCTCCATTTAAGTACCCAAGCTGCTGGTGGCATGCGAGGAAGTTGACAGAGGAAGACAGAGGAAGTTGGAGGAGGTTTGAGCTAGAGATGCAAAATTGGAGCCCAGCGGCCCAGCGCTGGGCCCAGATTCAGGCCCGGCGGCCAGATTCTGTGGGTCTCAACTCGGTCTGAACTCGATCTTGCTGGGCTCATGCTGGCAGTGTCCCAAAATTCCATTTTTGTTCGGGTGTCAGAGTGGAAAATCCGAGCCAAAAAAGACCATGAGAGTGGAAAATTATGTAGAAAATGGTGCAATATTGATTTGTTTTGAATCTGAAAAGCAGTAGTTTTCGTTGAAATAATGTATTTTTAGTCAATATTTATGTCAGAAACCACAATTCATAATTTGGGAGTGGAAAATTCACTCCTAAATGGGAAGTGAGAGTGGAAAATTATTCACATTTGGGTGTCATTTCCCACCCAAATTGACAAATTTTGGGACGCTGCATGCTGGGCTCAGCACAGACAACCTAGTGTTGAAGGGATACACTGCTGGGCTTGGTGCTGGGCTTTTATAGCTCCAGGATAATAGCTGGGCTTTTTGCTGGGCTTACCAACAGATGTGCTGGGCCTGTGCCAGTGCTGGCCCCTGACTTTCGGATCTTTTTGAGCCTCGACTCAGGCTTTGCCCGCTTCAGAGGAGCTTCAATGAGGTTTGGAGGAGCCATGGAAACACTTTGAGGAGGTTGGAAGAGCTTTGAGGAGGCTGGAGGAGTGACAAGAAGAGGCCCATAGTGTCAATAGCATGTTAAGTCTGAAGACAGAGACAGTTAGAGAAGCAGACTTTCAACATTGCATTGATGACTGTCATTTCAATTTTCAACCATGTGAAAGTGATATTAACATTGTTAGAAAGTGTAGCCCAGCCAGAAAATAAAAACAAGATTGCTAAAACTAAAAATAGCTGAAGTACAAATATTGTAATACTCATATAGGCACATAATTGAAGTCCACTTAATCTAACTTTGACACGGTCTAAACATTTGGTAATCATAAAGCAGGCATCACAGGAGTTTCCATATATATATCTAACCTATTAACCTAACCGAACCTAACCGAACCTAACCGAACCCAACCTACAACCTACAACCTACAACCATGTTAGAGACTTCTACGCTGCAACATATGGAAGCTCCTGTGACGCCTGCTTTATGATTACCCAACATTCTATGGAAGATGCATAGGCAATACTGACACACTTAATTGCCAATAGCATGTCAAGTTTTCAATAAGAGCAAGTTAAAAATTATAACATTGTTTACCCTACCTCACAGATGCCAACAAATGTAGGTAGGTACTAGGTAGGGTAAACTGCCTTAAAGGGAAGTGTCGACCTTGAAAGAATGACAGCCTCTGACAGACCGGGCGGGATGCTCAGGTGTTGGCACCGCTGCCAAGGGATCCAATGTCAGAGGGCATCTTAGATAACCAGTGCACCTGGCAAAACACTCAACACCGACCATCTGGCAAAAACCTGCCAATTCAAAACAAACTCTTCTCTAGAGGTGTCTAGGTAGCATTTTGGTACAAATGAGGCTTATATCATGTGGTTACTAATTACTATAGTCAAGATACAATTCTGCTATCTCAGATCAAAACCCCATGTTAAAGGTGGACTATTCCCTTTAACTCTGAATCTATTCTATCACTGAACGTCTTCAAACTACACATGATGCAGACAATAGTTACTGACATGGGCTCAGTGGGAATCAAGCGATTCACCTCACCTATTTTTTGTTACTCATTCCCGTTATTATAGATGTCATTATTTGATAGAGAATTTCCTTAATAGTATGTATGCATTCACACAGCATAACATAAAACCTAGACAAATTAAAAACAAGATTATTTTAAAAACTAACCAGAGATAACAACGCAGACCAGCACGTTTCCGGCGCAACTGACAACTGAAGAATGAATGGCCTTGATTGAATGTAAACAAATTGTGGCGATGTGAATTGTATCCTTTATGACATCATAAGTGTTTTTTTCATTTTTTAGGATTAGCTGGGTGATAGATTTGAATGCTTGCTCCGCTCGCTGCGTGACATTGGGTCGACTTATCTTTTTTAAACTTGACGAGAACGCTGCGCTATGCTCGGGGCGCTTTCATGTGAACGTGATGGAGATTGGGTCAGCCTCCTAATATTTAAAAAATCTGGTAATCAGCACTTGTGACGTCATTTGTATAAACTTGCCAATCGCCATCCAAGATCAAAAGCTGACTTCCAAACCTTGTGTATGATAAACAACTGCCACTGTTGTCGTCAGAAGTTGGAAGCTCCGGTGAGTTTCTTAAATATTTGTATTTTAAGTGTTTCTTGTTGTTAGATTGTGATGGGTGCATGCATATATGCTATTTAGGCTATTCTCTATCGAATGACACCTAAATTAGTGGGAAGCATCTATTATTTGTGCGGTGAATCGCTTGATTATCACCATGGGCTCCGCTACAGGGGGACGTGTTCCCCTTAAAGGGAGTGTGTTTACTGTTTTGTATTGCCAAAAGCATTTTTCCTACGACAAGTAGCAGTTGTTATCACGTTTTAATGCGATAAAATTCATATATAAGCCTCCGATAATTGCAATTTCGCTTTAATTGTTTCGACTTACTTCGGTATAAATATCGATGAAGTTATTTTCACTATGGTGAAGGCGAACACGAAACGAAATTGGCGCACGTAAGACAATCAGCAATACGGTTATTATATACACACAGTCGAAGCAGAACCGGGGCTCTGTTCGAAAGCTGCTATCAGCGCTCACGAGCTGTTTTGTCAAAATGTGATTGGTTTACGCTATCAATACGTTGGCAAGTTTGCATCAAATTCTAGTGGTGGATGTAGGCTGGGGGAAACCCGGTAACTTTGGTCTTACAGCCCTCTGCTGGTATAAACAGAATATCTCAGCAACTAGGGTTATACTGGAGAAATTCAGATATGGATTAATTCAGAAAAATCTGCTCTACAATCCCATGTGCCTAACTCCATATGGCCGATGTGAGTAGACACACTCCCTTTAACTTTTTGGATTTTTAACATTACGCCTATGGCCGTTGCATGGAAAGAATTGACTTCAGAAGGCCTCCATCCCCCCACCCCAACTTTTAGAGCGTGGTGCACCCTTGAATACTGATCACTGATGTGGAACATCATGAGCAGCATTAAAATGTTTGGTGATGCGACATGTTAGGCATTAAGGCAATTAACCCCACCCTACATTGAAGTGCCACTGTTCTGTTAAATAAACAAATGCTTGAGATATCACTGTATGACTGCACATGGCAAAGCCCATTTACAGAGGTAGCTAAAGGCTAAAGGTAGGTATATACCCCTGGCCCTTGGGAGTTAGGCTTTCCTACCTATACTTGTATGTTATAATTTAGGAACCAACTTGGTGGCAAACAGACCAAACAGCACAGCTCAATCAAGCTAGAGGTTTTCTTCATTTCAGGCATTTGCCATTCTGATTCAGTTCAAGTTTTACACACCAATCGAAAATGTTTATTGCGAGTCAAGACAGAAATGTCATAGTTAACATCAATTGAACAGCACTAAACACTAAACAGCAATTTAAAGGTATCTACTTACCATTCAAACGGATATCAGCGCATCCTGATCCCGACCGCAACCAAGAGCGAGAAGCTGAATTGCTCATGGCGGCCGCGCTTGCAACATTTTCCCGCGCGAATTCCCAAAAAGGACTCCAAGGACACCCTGCGTCATTCTTTGATAACCATCTAGGGTCTCACTTACATCCGGGAACTTTGTGACGTATGGATTCTCTGCCGACACCGTTTAAAAGTCTCGTGTTAAGCGTAAAGAGTCTCGATGAGTCCTTTGGTCCGTCCTTTTGCGTCTCGAATACCCTTTTAATATTTTGGCGAGAATCCACACGCTTCTCTCATTCTTTAAAAGGTATTTTGTGAGACCCTTTGAGAAAAAGGTCTCCAGGGCTGTTGTGAGTGTGTGTGTGTGTGTGTGTGTGTGTGTGTGTGTGTGTGTGTGTGTGTGTGTGTGTGTGTGTGTGTGTGTGTGTGTGTGTGTGTGTGTGTGTGTGTGTGTGTGTGTGTGTGTGTGTGTGTGTGTGTGTGTGTGTGTGTGTGTGTGTGTGTGTGTGTGTGTGTGTGTGTGTGTGTGTGTGTGTGTGTGTGTGTGTGTGTGTGTGTGTGTGTGTGTGTGTGTGTGTGTGTGTGTGTGTGTGTGTGTGTGTGTGTGTGTGTGTGTGTGTGTGTGTGTGTGTGTGTGTGTGTGTGTGTGTGTGTGTGTGTGTGTGTGTGTGTGTGTGTGTGTGTGTGTGTGTGTGTGTGTGTGTGTGTGTGTGTGTGTGTGTGTGTGTGTGTGTGTGTGTGTGTGTGTGTGTGTGTGTGTGTGTGTGTGTGTGTGTGTGTGTGTGTGTGTGTGTGTGTGTGTGTGTGTGTGTGTGTGTGTGTGTGTGTGTGTGTGTGTGTGTGTGTGTGTGTGTGTGTGTGTGTGTGTGTGTGTGTGTGTGTGTGTGTGTGTGTGTGTGTGTGTGTGTGTGTGTGTGTGTGTGTGTGTGTGTGTGTGTGTGTGTGTGTGTGTGTGTGTGTGTGTGTGTGTGTGTGTGTGTGTGTGTGTGTGTGTGTGTGTGTGTGTGTGTGTGTGTGTGTGTGTGTGTGTGTGTGTGTGTGTGTGTGTGTGTGTGTGTGTGTGTGTGTGTGTGTGTGTGTGTGTGTGTGTGTGTGTGTGTGTGTGTGTGTGTGTGTGTGTGTGTGTGTGTGTGTGTGTGTGTGTGTGTGTGTGTGTGTGTGTGTGTGTGTGTGTGTGTGTGTGTGTGTGTGTGTGTGTGTGTGTGTGTGTGTGTGTGTGTGTGTGTGTGTGTGTGTGTGTGTGTGTGTGTGTGTGTGTGTGTGTGTGTGTGTGTGTGTGTGTGTGTGTGTGTGTGTGTGTGTGTGTGTGTGTGTGTGTGTGTGTGTGTGTGTGTGTGTGTGTGTGTGTGTGTGTGTGTGTGTGTGTGTGTGTGTGTGTGTGTGTGTGTGTGTGTGTGTGTGTGTGTGAGAGAGAGAGAGAGAGAGAGAGAGAGAGAGAGAGAGAGAGAGAGAGAGAGAGAGAGAGAGAGAGAGAGAGAGAGAGAGAGAGAGAGGGCCTCATTGCATCTCACTTACTAACTTACTAATAGTCCCTTTCCCAGCTTATCCATGATTTCCCACGGCTCCACCATTGATCATGACCACCGCCACCCCGCCCAGGGTGAGAGTCGGCACACAGCCCGCCCAGGGTGAGAGTCGGCACACACCCCGCCTGCAGGGTGTGTGCTGCCGACTAATGCGATGCTGCCTCCTGACTAGTGGGATAGCCACTGGTCGGCGCAGCGGACCATAACCTGGCCCGGGCACGCCGGGTAGTCGGCAATAAGCATCGAGTCGCTGACGTCTGACGGCTGCTGACAGCTGGCCATGACAGCCACTGTCACGGAGGCGGCGACCTGACAAACGATAGACAGCCGCTTCGACACGGTACTGTCGACTCGGTACAGCCGCCTCGACACGGTACTGTCGACTCGGTACAGCCGCCTCGACACGGTACTGTCGACTCGGTACAGCCGCCTCGACACGGTACTGTCGGCTCGGTACAGCCACCTCGACACGGTACTGTCGACTCGGTACAGCCGCCTCGACACGGTACCGTCGGCTCGGTACAGCCGCCTCGACACGGTACTGTCGGCTCGGTACAGCCGCCTCGACACGGTACTGTCGACTCGGTACAGCCGCCTCGACACGGTACCGTCGGCTCGGTACAGCCGCCTCGACACGGTACTGTCCGCTCGGTACAGCGCCTCGACACGGTACCGTCGGCTCGGTACAGCCGCCTCGACACGGTACTGTCGGCTCGGTACAACCGCCTCGACACGGTACTGTCGACTCGGTACAGCCGCCTCGGCACGGTACTGTCGGCTCGGTACAGCCGCCTCGACACGGTACTGTCGGCTCGGTACAGCCGCCTCGACACGGTACTGTCGGCTCGGTACAGCGCCTCGACACGGTACTGTCGGCTCGGTACAGCCGCCTCGACACGGTACAGCCGCCTCGACACGGTACTGTCGACTCGGTACAGCCACCTCGACACGGTACTGTCGGCTCGGTACAGCCGCCTCGACACGGTACTGTCGACTCGGTACAGCCGCCTCGACACGGTACTGTCGGCTCGGTACAGCCACCTCGACACGGTACTGTGGACTCGGTACAGCCGCCTCGACACGGTACTGTCGGCTCGGTACAGCCGCCTCGACACGGTACTGTCGACTCGGTACAGCCGCCTCGACACGGTACTGTCGGCTCGGTACAGCCGCCTCGACACGGTACTGTCGGCTCGGTACAGCGCCTCGACACGGTACTGTCGGCTCGGTACAGCCGCCTTGACACGGTACTGTCGTCTCGGTACAGCCACCTCGACACGGTACTGTCGGCTCGGTACAGCCGCCTCGACACGGTACTGTCGGCTCGGTACAGCGCCTCGACACGGTACTGTCGGCTCGGTACAGCCGCCTTGACACGGTACTGTCGACTCGGTACAGCCGCCTCGACACGGTACTGTCGACTCGGTACAGCCGCCTCGACACGGTACTGTCGACTCGGTACAGCCGCCTCGACACGGTACTGTCGGCTCGGTACAGCGCCTCGACACGGTACTGTTGGCTCGGTACAGCGCCTCGACACGGTACTGTCGGCTCGGTACAGCCGCCTTGACACGGTACAGCCGCCTCGACACGGTACTGTCGGCTATCAGACTCTGTGGGGAAGGTAGTACTGGTGCTGTTTACGATGATGCGACCGTTGGGGCATGTATCGTCAGTGTCTCTCACGCTGACATAAGCCACTGACAGCCGTCAGCTACATGGGCGGCGCCACGGATTTTTGTCAGAGGGGGGGAGGGGGGAAGTAAAAATTTAGGAGGCCTCCATTTGAGAAGGGGCCTTTGACCTCCATATGGCTCCTCTCACCTCCCCTCTGGCTTCCAGAGGGCTGTTTCTGGACTTCAGGGGCACCTAAGACCTCCATAGGACCCCCTCTGGCCTACAGGGCCCCCCTGGCATTTGACCTCCAGATGGCCTCTCTGGCTTCCAGAGGGCCCCTCTGGCCTTAAGTGGCTTTTCTGACCTCCAAAGGACCCCCTCTGGCCACCTCTGACCTCCATAGGTCCCCTCTGACCTCCCCTCTGGCTCAGGGACGCAGCCAGGGGGGAGGAGGCAAGGGGGCAATTGCCCCCCCCCCCCCCCTTACGGGTCACGGGGAGCCCCGCCGAGATTGACCCAGATACCATTTGTATTAGCTAAATGGCTTTCAAAAAGTCACAGAGGAGCCCTCAAACCACGCAAGGGTCACTCTGGTGCATGGCAAGGGCCCTCAGAGACACTGAAGGACGTTCGAAGCCGGCTCAGGGGGCCTCTTGGGCATGTCCAGGGGCCTATTGAGCCCACTGATGGTCCCAAAAAACTGTCCAGGGGCCTCTCGAGTATGTCCAGGGGCCCATTTAGCCCACTTAAGGGCGCTAAAACATGCCCAGGGACTTTTAGAGCATGTCCTGGGGCCATTGAGCCCACTCAGGCCCCCCCCCCCAAAAAAAAAAACGGTCCAGGGGCCTCTAGAGCATGTCCACTTATCTAGGGGCCAATTGAGCCCACCTACGGCCTAACAAACCTGCCCAGTGGACTCTCGAACATGTCCATGGGCCCATTGAGTATGTTCCGGGGCCTCTCGAGCCTGGCCAGGGGCCCATTATAGTCTGTTTTGGGGCTTCTTGAACCTGCCCAGGGGCCCAGTATAGTTTCCCCAGAGGCACATCGAGTCTGTTCAGGGGCCTCTCGAACCTACCCAGGGCCTCTCAAGCTTGCCCAGGGGACCATTGAGTCTGTTCAAGAGCCTCTTGAACCTGCATAGGGGCCATTAGAGTCTGTGCAAGGGCCTCTCGAGCTTTCCCAATGGTCCATTGATCCTGTTCGGGGGCCTCTCGAACCTGCCCAGGGGCTATTATAGTCTGATCAGGGGCCTCTCGGCTTGCCAAGGGACCATTGAGTCTGTTCAGGGCCCTCTCGAGCTTATCCAGAGGGCCATTGAGTTAGTGAACGGGGCCCTCGAGCCTGCCCAGGGGTTGCTAGCCGTCGCCTGGAGCGCCTGCTATAGCTGGAGCGCCTACTAGCCGTGGTCGGCGCAGTCATAATGAGCGGTAATGTGCTGTACTCTGACCCACCTGGTACAATGTTTTCTTGGGTTTAAAAATGGTAATTTGATAAGTCTGATGCGTTTTTGAATTCGGGGGTGGTAGTACAAAACAATTGAACAATTTTCCTCTCAGGAGAGTGTGCTGCAATATTTGTCAGCCAGGGGCGTCGCTGACGGGAGGGTCGGGGGGAGGTCTGGGCAAACTCTCTCCACTCTTAGAAGTCGGGGGAGGGGGGTCGACCCCCCCCCCCCCCACCTTTTGCGGGACAAATTAACAATTTATCGTAAAAATTGCCTTTGCAGTGGTCAAAATCCAGCTATCCAGTTAACTGGAAAATTTCTCGCCGCTTCGCGGCATGACATAAGTTTCGCAATTGCTTATACAAATTTGGAAAATGGGAAAAAGAATTTCATTAAGTGTCTGGCAGAGGCTCTCCTTGGCGAGAATTGCTGGCCGCAGTGCCCATTTCCCTCATAAAATATTCACTTTTAAGTTTCAAGCAGGCTACATATTTAGCTAGTTTGCCGAGTTCCGAAAAAGGCGACGCGAACGCAAAGACTAGAAGATTGGCACCCGGAAGCTGCTCCAGCGGTGCACAATTTGCTGGACCGAAGAGCTAATAGTGGAAACAGGCCAGGACCATCTCATCAAGCCATCTCACCTCACCGTCTGGTTCCAATATTAACATTTCGTTTTCCAGGACGTAAAATTAAAATTTTCACGCCGCTTCGCGGCGTCACATCGGTAGTCATCGTCATAACGAAGCCATGGTCATCGTCATCGGTTCGCCCTAACGCTGATTTGAATGAATAACATTTTTAGCTTATTATCCGAGCTACAAGGCCTATATTTCTGGGTTTTATCAGGCAAAACCGTAAAAATTTCGCGCCGTTTCGCGGCGCTAACTAATAAGTACATACCCACCTACTATAACATGAAAATCCATATAAAAAGGGCTGCAAAGGCTTAAATACACGTATCAAAATGGGGGTACGTTTTTCGTCATTTCAGCCGCCCCCACACTCAAAAACCGACTCCCACCTGTTGTCAGCTAAGATATGTTTTCTCTCCAGTACGTAACAATACAAATTAGTAATGCGCTCAGTACAATGCCTACTGAGGGTCCTGGTCCAATCCAGCTCATCAAAAGTAGACGAAGAAAAATTGCTAAAAAGGGGGCTTCACAAAATAAAGTGGCCGAAATCCGTAGAATTTGTCATATCCAGGGGATTTTTTTGGGGGGTGGGGGCCTCTCCCAGTGGCTTCCCCATCGCCCCCCCCCCTTCTGAAGGTCTGGCTGCGCCCCTGTTCTGGCTTCTAGATGGCCGCCTCTGGCCTTCAAATGCCCCCTCTGACCTCCATAGGACCCCTCTGGCTTCCAGGGGCCACTGTGACCTCCGCGATGGGGCCTGCGAGATGGGGCCTCTTTGAAGCATGGAGGGGCCTCCTTAAATGACAGGGGGGGGGGGGTAAAAAGAAATGTATCCCCCCCCCCTGCCCGACGACAGGGGGGGGGGCGACTGCCCTCCTGCCCCCCCCCCCCCCCCGGTGGCGCCGCCGCTGGTCAGCTACTGTCAGGCGTCACCGTCATCCTCTGTCAGCCGTCAACCTCTGTCAGCCGTCAGCCTCTGTCATCCGTCAGCCTCTGTCAGCCGTCAGCCTCTGTCAGCCGTCAGCCTCTGTCATCCGTCAGCCTCTGTCAGCCGTCAACCTCTGTCAGCCGTCAGCCTCTGTCATCCGTCAGCCTCTGTCAGCCGTCAGCCTCTGTCATCCGTCAGCCTCTGTCAGCCGTCAGCCTCTGTCATCCGTCAGCCTCTGTCAGCCGTCAGCCTCTGTCAGCCGTCAGCCTCTATCATCCGTCAGCCTCTGTCAGCCGTCAGCCTCTGTCATCCGTCAGCCTTTGTCATCCGTCAGCCTCTGTCATCCGTCAGCCTCTGTCAGCCGCCAGCCTCTGTCAGCCGTCAGCCTCTGTCATCCGTCAGCCTCTGTCATCCGTCAGCCTCTGTCAGCCGTCAGCCTCTGTCAGCCGTCAACCTCTGTCAGCCGTCAGCCTCTGTCAGCCGTCAGCCTCTGTCAGCCGTCAGCCTCTGTCAGCCGTCAGCCTCTGTCAGCCGTCAGCCTCTGTCAGCCGTCAACCTCTGTCAGATGTCAGCCTCTGTCAGCCGTCAGCCTCTGTCAGATGCCAGGCTCTGTCAGCCGTCAGCCTCTGTCAGATGTCAGCCTCTGTAAGTCCTCAGCCTCTGTCAGCCGTCAGCCTCTGTCAGATGTCAGCCTCTGTCAGTCCTCAGCCTCTGTCAGCCGTCAGCCTCTGTCAGATTCCAGGTTCTGTCATCCGTCAGCCTCTGTCAGATGCCAGCCTCTGTCAGATGCCAGCCTCTGTCAGATGCCAGGCTCTGTCAGCCGTCAGCCTCTGTCAGATGTCAGCCTCTGTCAGTCCTCAGCCTCTGTCAGCCGTCAGCCTCTGTCAGATTCCAGGTTCTGTCATCCGTCAGCCTCTGTCAGATGCCAGCCTCTGTCAGATGCCAGGCTCTGTCAGCCGTCAGCCTCTGTCAGATGTCAGCCTCTGTCAGTCGTCAGCCTCTGTCAGCCGTCATCCTCTGTCAGATGCCAGCCTCTGTCATCCGTCAGCCTCTGTCAGATGCCAGGCTCTGTCAGCCCTCAGCCTCTGTCAGATGTCAGCCTCTGTCAGTCGTCAGCCTCTGTCAGATGTCAGCCTCTGTCAGCCGTCAGCCTCTGTCAGATGCCAGGCTCTGTCAGCCCTCAGCCTCTGTCAGATGTCAGCCTCTGTCAGTCGTCAGCCTCTGTCAGATGTCAGCCTCTGTCAGCCGTCAGCCTCTGTCAGATGCCAGGCTCTGTCAGCCCTCAGCCTCTGTCAGATGTCAGCCTCTGTCAGTCGTCAGCCTCTGTCAGATGTCAGCCTCTGTCAGATTCCAGGTTCTGTCAGCCGTCAGCCTCTGTCAGATTCCAGGTTCTGTCAGCCGTCACTGGCCAGGGCCGGGCTGTCCGCAGGCAGCCTACCCGCCTCTGTTTCTCAGTAGTTACATCGTATCTCACGACGCACTAATTGTGGGCCGAATTTACACTAACTCTGCGGGCCGGCCGGAAATTACACCGGATAAGAATTTATGGCGCCGACAGGATTGTCCGCCTAAAATTATGGCCGGATAAATTAGAGAAACAGGTTCTGCCGAATTGTTTGCTGCTTGTTGCAAGCTGGCACATTACCTTGGATGGATATTGTCTCTTGTCCTATTTTAGCTTATTATAGACAATTGTAATGAGTGTCTGTAGGCAGTAGGCAAACATTCGATTGGGTGTAGAATATAAAACGACTTTCAGAGCTTATGCAAATGTATTCTAAAGCTGCATCTATTTTATCTTTATTCATGCATCCCGGATTCAGCAAAGATGTAAGCGATTTGCAAGATGAATGACAATGGAGATTGTCGAACGACAGAATACGCTGCATTTTTAAAAAGTAACATTAGACAGCAATGCAAGTTTCACCCTCCTCCACGACACTTAACCGTGCTGAGCAGGCTCGGGATATGGCAAGATTTTGTTTTGTTCTCTGTCAACAGCCTAAAGCAATCCTTAATCATAGCTCGCAATGCCCTCAACTCTCAATTGCTATGTCGTGTCTTGTTATGTAACTGGCTGGTAGCTACGATAATGTTGGAACATTCCGACACAATCAGAAACTTTTTAATGAATGGAATAACAACATTCTAGAGAAACGGTTATTTATCAAAAGTCCTTGGAAGTCTGTCATCAGAAGGCTTTGCCGAGCGTTTTATGTGCTGTCCTCTTAGTGTCAAGTTTTAAAGTCTCCGATATTTTCAACAGCTTTCGGCAATTGTTTACTCGATGTGGCCCAATCGTTAATCGCCTGTTGACGCTCTGAGGCAGGCATCAGCGCAGTAATGAACAGATAGGAGCTCACAGCTCGAGAGAGGGAGGTAACAGAGGGGGATGCAGCACCCAATGATGCGTACAGGCCGCCGGGGTGCCGCCTGTCGTCCCCCCCCCCCCCACCCCACTCCTCAGAACTCACTCACCGACACCATTCGTCGGGGATATTGATCACATAGGCAGCCATCTGTCTTCATCTCAGACTCACATTACAGAAGAAGAGGTCGCTTTTTGAAAGGAAGGGTCATTCTATAAGTGCGAGGCTGGGCAGCCTGAGGAGGCCCAAAGTCCCATGGGCGAACTCTGCTAGTGCAACAGCGCTTAGAACGGCCTCCGGGGTACGTCGACATATTATAGATGCCCAGCATTTTTTTTTATTAACAGTCGATACCAACAGGTGGTCCGACTTTTCATTTGACTACAACATAGTCTCCATCAAGGGCGCCGCCACCTTCCGAAAGTTGGGGGGGACGGAGGCATTCTGAAGTCCATTCTTTCCATGCAACGCCCATAGGCGTAATGTTAAAATCAGAAAATGTTGGGGGGGACAAGTCCCCCCCTGTCCCCCCTGTGGCGGAGCCCCTGGTCTCCATATACAGCAAACATTTAACATAATAAAAGGAACACCGCCTTCCAACACACTCTTGTTATCTCCACAAACTCACTGAACATGTAATGCATATTGTTCGTCTGACGAAATGTTGGCTGGGCTGAATGTTAAAAGGCGCCTTTTCAATTTAACTATCAGCCGTCGTGACATAAAGCTGCCTGGCGATTGCGGAGGACGAGTTGCTCAAGTTGATTTTTTAACAATTTATATCAACCAGTTAACATCATACCTCCCCCAAATTTAAAGAGCTAGCAATGGTTTAATAAGTTGGTGTCATGATTAACCCGCGCACTACAGGAGGTTGATTTCCGCCCCCCCCCCCCCCGCCTCAGGTTTTTCGCAGATAGCGAAAAACGGCGGCGCGCAGCGCCGCCGGGTTTTGGCACACCTGTTGGGACATCAATTGCGCATACTTTGAAGAAGAAAAAATACCTCGGGTCATCTCAGGTCAGGTCACCAGACCAGGTCAAGTGATCCCACCTCCAAAAACGATTGCAGTTGTGCCAAAGCCAGAGTTTCTCACCGATCAGTTTGAAACTTGCAGAGTGTTATGAGGGCATAAGTACTTACAATTCGTTTATCTCGGAATTTTGATATCGGTGACCTAAGGCCCAGGGGCGCAGGAACTATGTTCAAGTTCGGGTGGGGGGGGGGGGGGGGGGGGTGGCGGAGGCATTCTGAAGCCGATTATTTCCATGCAACACCCATAGGCGTAATGTTAAAATCCAAAATGTTGGGGGGGCGGCTGCCCCTCCCCCTGTTCCTACGCCTATGCTAAGGTCAGGTCAATTTCGTGACCTCCCTCATAATATGTCAATGGGGAAATATTGAAATGCTTCCTATTTCAAGGATATGCACGATATTAGTCCAATTACTTCTATATCATGTTATTATAGGATATTCTTGATGATCCAAGTGTAGGTTTTGTTCAGTGACTCTTATGGGGTCATTTGAGGTCATCCGAGGTCACCATCACTTGTTTGTCAATAACTCGCGACTGAATTAAGATAGAGAATAAAACCGACAGCAATGTGTTTGTCTCGTCAAGACACGTCTCCCTATATGCAACATGATCTACTTGGGTCTTCACCTCAGGTCAAGGTCACGTGACCTGAGGTTAAATTTTGAAGTTGACCTAGCAAGGTCACCATGTAAATAATGCGAAGCGCCTTGACGAGACAAACACAATGACATAAATTGTTTTCCGTTATCTTGATTAGGTAAAAAGTTAGCGAAATAAGTTTTGCAAAAAAAAACAGATTTTTTCCTTTTTTGACCTCTGGAGCCTCAAATATTGACCCGAGATCAAATTTGAGGGCATATTGTCGATTGAAAATTGCAATGGCTGGCGATCGCTTTTTTCGTTTGTTTATAGCTAGCATAGTTTCCGAGATATATGGGAATTTCTGGAGCAAAGTCCTAAAACAGGAAGAAAAAAATGAAAAATTTGACCTTTGATGACCTCTGGTGACCTCAATTTTGACCTGACCTAAAAAATACTGAATACTTTCGATAGAACCTATATCAAGCTATCAAATGCCGTTTTCCACTTGTCGCTTCGTAACGTAGTTTTTGAGATCTCACGGGGAGCGGAAATCTCCCCCTGCAGTTCGTGTTCGGCGCAAACCCTCTGCAGTGCGCGGGTTAAGATGTGTACATGGAAAATAAACGACCTTGATAATTCGCTCATCACCCATTAATCGTAGCACGTAATCGACAACTGATAATTTAGCATTTGTGACAACTCCCATATATTCCCTGTGCTCCAAACAAGTCCTCTATGTTACTGTCTGACACCAGTCCTGGTTCTCAGTGTCACCACCATCTGACACTAGTCCTGGTTCCCAGTGTCTCCACCATCTGACACCAGTCCTGGTTCTCAGTGTCACCACCATCTGACACCAGTCCTGGTTCCCAGTGTCAGGTTCCCAGTGTTCCCAGTGTCCTGGTTCCCAGATGGTGATGTATGCGGATGATGTCCAGTTCTTGGAATCTGATTTCCCTGGCAACTTTCATGATTTAAAAACGCGCATCGAAATCAATCTAGCTATCGCGATGAGATGGTATACTCAGAACAGGCTAAAGATAAACCCGTCAAAAACTGAAATGATTATCCTCAAATCACGACGACAGAACAGTCCGGAATTCTCTGTTCTCATCGGTGATTCCGAAATCACTCCAGCTCCGTTTGTCAGGATATTGGGCGTCACCATAGATGCATCGTTAGCGTGGGAAAAACACATATCGACTGTCGTGCAGCGGTGCTACTGCACGCTTATCGCTCTGGCCGGGATGCAGTGCCGTGTACCGCGCGATGTGAAGAAGCTGCTGGTGGAGGCACTAGTATTCCCCTATATACGCTACTGTTTGGCTGTGTGGGGCGGATGCACGTCTACCCAACTAAAACGCATTCAGAAGTGTGTCAACTTCGGTGCCCGAATTGTTATGGACCTTGCGTACCGAGATCGAGTATCAGCGGCCCTAAAAGAGCTCTGTTGGCTCAGAATAGAAACGCTTATAGCCGAGCACGACTTGCATATTATGTACAAGCTCATCCATGACACAGACGCACCAGTGTCAATCCGCCGACTCCTGGCCGACCGCTCCGAGGTATCTTGTCGCACCACTCGAGCGACACAAAACCGAGAGCTGGAAGTTGCCCGAGTCAGAACGGAGTTTGCGCGGCGCTCCTTTCTGTGTCGTGCGACGCGGGCATGGAATCAGCTGCCGATGACTGTCAGGTGTTCTCCAAGTTTTATAATTTTTAAAGCGAACGTAGGTGAAGTCATGTAATTTAACTTTGAAATGAGTGTGATATGCGATGAGTATGTTTTAATGCAGTGTTTTTACTGAGCTGTAAATGACGTGGATTACTGAAAAACCATGCAATGGATGTATCCGAAATATATGATGATGATGATGATGATGATGATGTCACCACCATCTGACACTAGTTCTGGTTCCCAGTGTCTCCACCATCTGACACCAGTCCTGGTTCCCAATGCCTGGTTATCAGTGTCACTAACTGACACCAGTCCTGGTTCTCAGTGACTGACACCAGTCCTGGTTCTCAGTGACTGACACGAGTCCTGGTTCTCAGTGTCTGACACCAGTCCTGGTTCTCAGTGTCTGACACCAGTCCTGGTTCTCAGTGTCTGACACCAGTCGTGGTTCTCAGTGTCTGACACCAGTCCTGGTTCTCAGTGACTGACACGAGTCCTGGTTCTCAGTGTCTGACACCAGTCCTGGTTCTCAGTGACTGACACCAGTCCTGGTTCTCAGTGTCTGACACCAGTCGTGGTTCTCAGTGACTGACACCAGTCCTGGTTCTCAGTGACTGACACCAGTCCTGGTTCTCAGTGTCTGACACCAGTCGTGGTTCTCAGTGTCTGACACCAGTCGTGGTTCTCAGTGTCTGACACCAGTCGTGGTTCTCAGTGACTGACACCAGTCGTGGTTCTCAGTGACTAACACCAAACCTGGTTCTCAGTGTCACTAACTGACACCAGTCATGGTTCCCAGTGACTGACACCAGTCCTGGTTATCAGTGTCTGACACGAGTCCTGGTTCTCAGTGTCTGACACCAGTCCTGGTTCTCAGTGACTGACACCAGTCGTGGTTCTCAGTGTCTGACACCAGTCGTGGTTCTCAGTGACTGACACCAGTCGTGGTTCTCAGTGACTAACACCAAACCTGGTTCTCAGTGTCACTAACTGACACCAGACTGACACCAGTCCTGGTTCCCAGTGACTGACACCAGTCCTGATTCTCAGTGACTGACACCAGTCCTGGTTCTCAGTATCTGACACCAGTCCTGGTTCTCAGTATCTGACACCAGTCCTGGTTCCCAGTGACTGACACCAGTCCTGGTTCTCAGTGACTGACATCAGTCCTGGTTCTCAGTGACTGACACCAGTCCTGGTTCTCAGTGACTGACACCAGTCCTGGTTCTCAGTGACTGACACCAGTCCTGGTTCTCAGTGACTGACACCAGTCCTGGTTCTCAGTGACTGACACCAGTCCTGGTTCTCAGTGACTGACACCAGTCCTGGTTCTCAGTGACTGACACCAGTCTCGGTTCTTTGTGTCTGACTCCATTTCTGGTTCCCAGTGTCTGGTTCTCAGTTTCATCGACTGACACCAATCCTGGTTCTCAGTGTCGCCGCAGACCGTCATCATCCCCATCATCTCCAGCATCATCGTGTTCCCAGCGGCGGCGTTCACTGTCATCTGCTGCCTTCGGTACCGAGCCAAACGGGCCCGACGCAGAGCCAAACAGCCCAGGTAGGCCACCCGCAACACACAATCAGTCTGACTTCAGAGGTAGGCCACCCGCAATACACCATCACAGCCTCACTTCAGAGGTAGGCCACCCGCAACACACAATCAGTCTGACTTCAGAGGTAGGCCACCCGCAATACACCATCACAGCCTGAATTCAGAGGTAGGCTACCCGCAATCAGGGGCAGATCCAGCCGCTTAGTTGGGGGGGGGGGGGGGGATTTTGGCCTTCAGCAGGCACGTAGCCATTATTTTGTTCAATGTTGTTGACCGGGGGGGGGGGGGGAGGGTAGGATCGGGTCGTCAGAGAATCTAATTTTATCTAGTGTAAATTTGTTTTGCTCGGGGGGGGGGGCCGAAATTGCCCCTGTGCTCCCCCTTGTTGATTACGTGACCTTCATATACCCAAATTTCGTTGCAGACTCATAATTCAAAACAAACATAGTTTGAACAGCATGACAGCATGACGTCGAGAGCCGATAACTGACAAGAGCCTGTTTTGGAGACGGCCGTGTCATAACTGTACCGCACAAACGGCAGGATGTAAAACAAAACTCCTAAGCATATCTAAAATACTTTATCGACCTGAAATATGCTGACGCAAGTTCTAAAGATCGGGTCGTCAGAGAAACTCATTTTATCTAGTGTATTTTGTTTTGCTCGGGGGGGGGGCGAAATGTTATTTCTTCACCCAACGGTAGGAATGAGCCTGCTTCAAACGAGGACGTTTGGCGTCTCCGTTATCGTTTTGTCACAGCTCTCCGTGTACCGACAAGCGGCAAATGCGCGGAACGCTAGCCTGTTGTTTACCGGGTCAAGTTTGTAACCTAATTTAATGTATGTTACATAGGAATAGGATAATAAGACGACCAAATGAACCGTGTGCACAAATATGGATAACCATAACGTGGTATAACATATCACCTCCAGAATATACGGTTATACATTTAGCGTTCGTACGATCCTTTTCCTTTTTTATAAAATAATTGACGACCCATGATCGACCCATGGCGACCAAGTGCACTTGGTCGCCAATTCTTTAGAGCGCCAGCGAACACATTGTTCATATTAGCGCCCAGGGGCCATATCTCTACCGGGGTTCGAAACCCGGGCTCCCCGTCCCCACGTAAGAGCCACAAACGTCTTAACCACTCGGCTACTACGCCCCCTTAGCGTTCGTACGATAATTTAAGGTTCTTAGTCACTTAACTATCAAAATACGACGGACTTGTAACACATAAGCGGAGTTACGCTACCATCACGAATATGAGCCTCTCCGTGATCTGGATGTCACTTACTGAATACTGACACGCCGTCACCAAGAGTCGTAAGTGATTCAGATGCTTGACAGTGAAAACAATGATCATTAGAAAGGCCCTCAAAACTGAATATCTCACTGGACATTTAAGCTAGGAATATCTTTATGAAAATACGAAATACAAAGAGAGGCCAATTTCAAAAGCAAAACAAGTTTGTAACTACAAAGAATTTCTTTGTTATTATAAATAATTTTTACACATGTTTGTAGTTTGGATTTCACAAAACCCCAGGGCAGTAAATCTCAATTTACTATTTACAAACTAGCTTACAAAGATATTGTTTGTAAAAATGTTTGCAATTGCACATCTTCCATTTCTCAAAGGTTAACAGAAGTGAGGAAATGTTTGCAATTACAAACTTGTAATTACAGTGGGCCAGGGGTTCTGAATTTCAGAAACTGCATTTATAGTTGACGCTGTTTGACAGTTCAGGTTATTTTCTTGGTGAGGTTGTTACGCTGCCGAGGTTGTTAGGGCAATGGTTTAGTTGTGCATAGGTATAGCTGCCAAACAATTTATTTCCCGAGAGATTGGAACAGGGATCTCCAGCTTTGAAGTCTAGTCACAGTGTACCTTACCGATTGCGCTATGATGTGAGAAGCGCCTCCGCGCGGAGAAACCGCATGGCGATAGAATTGCAGCGGTCAACGATTTCTTGTGCAATGTGCAGTGAACCTTCACCCTTTACGACGTAGGAAATGGGCTAGGTTAGGTGAAAAAATGGTCGAGAAATTCAACGATCTTTCTTTTGAGAGTAGTTCTGTTGTTATGCTCCGCCACCCGGTGAAAGGCCAAATTCTTTTTACTCTAATTGCTTACCAAGATGTATTTTTACAATCATAGTTTGCATTCCGATGAAATGTTAATTAAAAGATAATTCTCCCTATAACTAATTTTATTTTGAATAAAAAATTAACCACAATGTAAATATTTGTTACATAAATTTGTTAACAATCAAATTATTTGTCATTAGCATCAAGTTTAATACAAACGTTCTTGATTTCAAGGTTTCTGCTGTGCTAACATTTGTGTTTACAATTTTCTTATTGCAATGACAATAATAAATAACCTTATTCTCATAATGCCGAAAAATATTTTTAAAAGACAAAGTCAAATTAGAGAGCTTTCGGCTTGCGCCTTCATCAGCCATAAATCTTATGCAAATGATGTAATTTATGGCTGATGAAGGCGCAAGCCGAAAGCTCCCTAATTTGACTTTGTCTTTTTAAAATATTTTTCGGCATTATGAGAATAAGGTTATTTATTATTGTTATTGCAATGTCTTCAATTGTTCTCAAAACAGTTCTAAAACAAATACAAGTTTACAATTTTCTTTACAATCGCTAATTCAGAGGTGGTGAATGTTTGTGAAATGTCTTTGTGTGAGGTTTGCAATATTTTCTTGCGTTTGTAATCGCAAACATGTGTAATTACTAACTTCTTTGTGAAATTGGCCTCAGAGCTAAAACGTTATCTTCAGCGAAAGTATATATGACTGTATTTGTGTAAAATATTCAACGAAGCATTTGGCATGTAACTCTTCGTAGCCACAACTGGTCTCACTGTCCCGGCTGGATGTGCTAAAAATGGCGAATGTGAATGAGTTTGAGGTTCCAATTTCACTCTTTCCATATGTTTGGTGACGGTGGGCGTTAATCGGCAAAGCACACAAACGAGATGCATGCTGATCCAGTGGCAGCTTGGCAGCTGGCAAGGATGTGATAGGATCGCCTCAAGTAAAATGTGGGAAAACGAGAAAGTGCACATTTCCACAGGAATTTATAACATTCGCCCCAGCCGGCCAGGCCCCCGCTGATTGGCCGTTGCGGTGACCTCAGACAGTGACGTCACCACAACCCGCCACTGGGTGGCGTGTAGTGGTGCCAATCAGTACAATCATTTTCGGAATTCCGAATTTGTCCGAAGACCGATTCGGTTTTCGGACGGAAGCATATTTCTGTGGACATTTTCGGACATCCAATGCCCAAGGATCGCTTGTCGCGAAAATACTTAGTTGCTTTGTTTTATTAAACGAACGATACACTGGATGTTTTACATTCCATATTGAACACCTTTTCTGCTTTCGGACAAATTTAGGACGAACAATGATTTTCGGACAGTTTCGGACGGACAGCTGACCATGGTCTTGGACATCGATTAGACATTGGACAAATATTTTCTGAAACTGGCACCACTAGTGGCGTGCCTCAGTGCTGTGCGGCACTGTATCCACGGCCGTCCGGCACCAGCTGACAGCGGAGACCCGCTCCTTCAAAATCGTAATTTTGTTTTACTCCCCTGGAGGGTTTATTTTGCCCCCTCAGGGTCGGCGACCACGACAGATTTTGAGCCGCTGTATCGCGTACGTGAACTGCGAGTATCAAGTCTGTCACAAACCATGTGACCCGAGGAGGCGAAAAAGGTCACAAACCATGTCACAAACCTGTCACAAACCATGTGACCCGAGGAGGCGAAAAAATGATGACGCCCACGTTTTGGCACTTTGCACGTGCCACGTGCCATCGATTGACCGTAAAATGGTACCATCCTCTGTCCCCCGTTTTGCCGTATCGAACGGTGCCACCCGCGTCGAAATTGGAACGGCCGTTTGGGCTCCACGGGGCAATATGCTCCGTCGGACACACACACACACACACACACACACACACACACACACACACACACACACACACACACACACACACACACACACACACACACACACAAACAAGCTCCTCCCACTTTCCGAACGACGGCCCAGTGGAAATCTTCGAACTCAGAAAAACACGTAGACATGTTTCTCTTCTTTCTACGATTTTGAATTAACATCTTTCCGAAGCATAACGTTTAACACAGGGGTGTAGCTTCTCCAGACAAGTTGGGGGGGGGGGGGCTGAACTGGCAACAAAATCGCTTAAAGTACCATGAAAATCCACAAAATACATATTTCTCTCCGGATTTGACCCACTTCCTCGTTAAAGTTGGGGGGGCTGGAGCCCCAGTTGGGGGGGGGGGCTGAAGCCCCCAACTGAATAGGAACCTACACCCCTGGTTTAACAGACCTATTACAGTCGCTCGGCTTTACATCGCTATTCATTAATTAAAAACAAATTTGATGTGCGAATTTGTGTTGCTTTTTTTTTAGCAAATTGTAGTTGCTAAAAACAGCTCAAATGCATTTTGGAAAGATACAAATGGCAACTTTTACTCCAACTGGGGGGGGGGGGGGCAAAAACATACTTTTGCCCCCCCCCCCACAACTTTTCGTGGGGGGGGGGGGGTCAATTGCCCATTTGCCCCCCCCCCCTCCCTTGGATCCGCCTCTGCCCGCAATACACTATCACAGTCTGCCTTCAGAGGTAGGCCACCCGCAATACACCATCAAAGTTTCACTTCAGAGGTAGGCCACCCGCAATACACCATCACAGCCTCACTTCAGAGGTAGGCCACCCGCAATACACTATCACAGTCTGCCTTCAGAGGTAGGCCACCCGCAAAACAGCATCAAAGTTTCACTTCAGAGGTAGGCCACCCGCAATACACCACCATGGTCTGACTTCAGAGGTAGGCCACCCGCAATACACCATCGAAGTCTCACTTCAGAGGTAGGCCACCTGCAATACACCTTCATAGTCTGACTTCAGAGGTAGGCCACCCGCAATACACCATCACAGTCTCACTTCAGAGGTAGACCACCCGCAACACACCACCATAGTCTGACTTCAGAGGTAGGCCACCCGCAACACACCACCATAGTCTGACTTCAGAGGTAGGCCACCCGCAATACACCATCAAATTCTCACTTCAGAGGTAGGCCACCCGCAATACACCATCACAGCCTCACTTCAGAGGTAGGCCACCCGCAATACACCATCACAGCCTCACTTCAGAGGTAGGCCACCCGCAATACACCATCACAGGCCAGGGGTGGATCCAGGGGGAAGGGGCCATGCCCCCCCCCCACGGTCGGACGTACAGTTGTAAAAATTGCCTTTGCAGCAGTCAAAATCCAGCTATCCACAGTGAAAACTTGAAAATTTCGCGCCGCTTCGCGGCATGACACAATACGCAATTGCTTATACAAATTTGGAAAATGGGAAAATGAATTAATTGCGTGTCTGGCAGTCTCTCCTTGGTGGTACTTAATTGCTAGCCCTAAGGCCCATTCCCTTCATACAATATTAACTTTCAAGCGGGCTACATCATACATGTTTAGCTAGTCTGCCGAGTTCCGAAAAAGGTGACGCGAATGCCAAGACGCGGAAATCGGCACCCGGAAGCTGCTCCAGTGGTGCCGAACTTGCTGGACCGAAGAGCTATGCGTGAGACCAGGCCAGAACCATCTCCCCAAGCTATCTCGTCCCAGGCTCCTCCAGATCCGCAGGGACCATTTATGTGCGGAAAGTTTTGCTGCTTTCAAACCATTTGCACTGTTACCAGTTGTTTGTTACAGTTCGCTACATATGTATATAGTTATTATTATCATATGTACTATTTAGCGCTGACTGTCACCGTTCATCGTGATTTGCTATCCGAAGAATATATATATTAAAAACTACCTTAATTTCAGTATTTTAAATCATACCGAGATGTGCAACCAGGAATTGGGGTTACCTGAGTCTGGTTCCAATATTCAAATTTCGTTTTCCACGACCTAAAATTAACATTTTCACGCCGCTTCACGGCGTCATATCAGTAGACACCGCCATAACGAAGCCATCGCCATCGTCTTCGGTTCGTTGTAACGGCGAATTGAGTAAATAGCATGTTTAGCTTCTTATTCTCTACTAGGCCCACCGCCTATGTTTCTGGGTTTTATCAGGCAAACCCGTAAAAATTTCGCGCCGCTTCGCGGCGCTAAATAACAAGTACCTACTATAACATGAAAGTCCACATTAAAAATGCTGCAAAGGCTTAAATTAACGCATAAAAATGGGTCATTTTTCTTTCGTCATTTCAGCCCCCCCCCACTCAAAAATTATCGGCGACGCCCCTGGGTACAGCTTACAATTTACATATTTTTGCTCAGTGTAAGGCAATGTCGGAACAATGCAAACTGCAAGCTGACAAGCCTTTTTCGATATTCCAAAAAAAAGTCGAAAAGCTAAAAAAACAAACATAGAAATCGTGTAGTTACAAAATAAAGTGGCCCAATACCGGGAAGAAATTAGAAATTGGGGGTTGGTACTAGGTAAGGTCCGCTAAAACATCAAAGTCTCACTTGAAAGGTAGGCCACTCGCAACACACCACCATAGTCTGACTTCAGAGGTAGGCCACCCGCAATACACCATCACAGCCTCACTTCAGAGGTAGGCCACCCGCAATACACCATCACAGCCTCACTTCAGAGGTAGGCCACCCGCAATACACCATCACAGCCTCACTGCAGAGGTAGGCCACCCGCAACACACCATCACAGCCTGAATTCAGAGGTAGGTTACCCACGATTCAGCTATGATTGTTTTTGCTACGTGTCATTGTGAAGACTGTGCTAAAGTTATGGCTTATACAGAGTACAGCCGCGATATCACAGTCTTTCGGTTGCAATAACGTTTGGTGATGTGGTCGAACTTTGAACTTTGCTCTCACCACATGGCTGATGAATTTCGACACCGATTGGCCTCGTATATCGCAGCTCCTGTGTTCAACTGTCTGGATCACAATGGAACTGATTAAGCCGTGCATGTGCGCAATTATTTTATTATTTTTGTCACTATTTAATAAAGTAACATTGAACAATTCCCGCCGAAGAGATTCCTCGGTGCTTCTTTATTCATTTCATCTGAAACAATTCGCAGGGTTCAGAACGGGCATGAGGGAGCGCATATGGAATAGATGGTCCAACCAGGCCCGGCCATTCACTCGGAGGGAGCGCGTATGGAATGGATCAGAGTACTTATATAAATGCATGGATGGTCCAACTAGGCCCGGCCATTCACTCGGAGGGAGCGTGTATGGAATGGATCAGAGTACTTATATCAATGCATGGATGGTCCAACCAGGCCCGGCCATTCACTCGGAGCTGCTCCGACGATATGACGTGTTTATTTTCCATCTCTCCTTCCGCAGACTGGGTGACAGGACGGAACGAGCAGTGCCCGTAATCCGGATCGATGGCTCCCGGAAACCGGAGTCGGGTGAGAGAGAGCCTCCCCGGACAAAGACGAATCGATCACATATATCATTGCGGAAGAGTTTGCACAGTTCTCATCACGTGTCGTGTGTCGCACAGTGTCGCTCTTTTACACAGAATGTGTTAGAACATTAAAATAAGCTACTACATGATACACATTTAAAAGTGAACTGTTTTCTTGATAGAATTTAAACAGAAAGAACCTTGAGCGTTTTCGAATTGTTCCACTGTTGATAAATCTTCGGAGCCATAAATTAAAAGCATTACTATAGATCATGACCTTTCACGACAGCAAACGCCAGTGTTATATTTCAATATATTTTATATTAGAATTCGGTAGAGAGTGAAACTTTGAGAGTAGCTGTCTGTACTTGTACAGACAGCTACTCTCAAAGTTCTCAAATATGGCATTAAAGAACCCACTCATTGTCCTGGTTAGAGTACCGGGTGACTCAGTCAGCCTAACATAGGTATCAGAGATTCAGATATGATCAGAATACCATCATGAAGGAGTGAGATAAAATTAGCATTACGATTGTTGACTCAAGGAATAGGATGCAATCGACGGGTCGTAATGGAAACAAATCAATGGCCGCTTTTAACGGCCGCAAATCAGATATTGTTGACAGCAACAGCAATGAAATGCAGGTGAATCCTCTCTCGTTTCAGGAAAGAAGGGAGGAAAATCGAAGAAGCATGACTCTCGGCGCACTAACGAGCTCCACTTTACGAGTGCCACCGTGTGAGTAGACGACGTCTGCTGACCACCTAACGCTTATCGTCATATCGCCACCGAACTCCTCCGGTCAGCGTCTAGTGCAGAGCGCCGCGAGCGGCGTCACTCTGCCTCGGCCGGCGGCCAGTGTCACCAGTGTCAGGTGCTGTGCAGTGTCGGTCAGAGTGGGACGTACCCTCCCCTCCCCGCCGTGAGCGGCGTCACTCTGCCTCGGCCGGCGGCCAGTGTCACCCAGTGTCAGGTGCTGTGCAGTGTCGGTCAGAGTGCGACACCTCCCCTCCCGCCGTGAGCGGCGTCACTCTGCCTCGGCCGGCGGCCAGTGTCACCCAGTGTCAGGTGCTGTGCAGTGTCGGTCAGAGTGCGACACCTCCCCTCCCGCCGTGAGCGGCGTCACTCTGCCTCGGCCGGCGGCCAGTGTCACCCAGTGTCAGGTGCTGTGCAGTGTCGGTCAGAGTGGGACACCTCCCCTCCCCGCCGTGGGCGGCGTCACTCTGCCTCGGCCGGCGGCCAGTGTCACCCAGTGTCAGGTGCTGTGCAGTGTCGGTCAGAGTGGGACGTACCCTCCCCTCTCCGCCGTGAGCGGCGTCACTCTGCCTCGGTCGGCGGCCAGTGTCACCCGGTGTCAGGTGCTGTGGCCTGTGCAGTGTCGGTCAGAGTGGGACGTCTCCTCCCCTCCCCGACCCTACCCCGTGGTAGATCACTGCCCGGTGCCCCCGTACAGACATTCAGCAGACACGTCCCCTGTCTGCGGCTATGTGGAGCTCGACCCCGCTGAACATCTCCTGCCCTGGTGTACATAACACAGGTCCCTGACCGCGGCCGATATCAGACTGACCGGCCTGGACCCCGTCAGACCGCCGCTGCAGCTGACTCGGCAGGGGCGGGGACGGAGGCGGCCGGCGCCGGCTGCGCCCTGTTTCAGCTCTCCCGCGCCGAGGCTGGTGACAGCTCGTGCTCAACAGCTGGCGCGCGAAAATTAGATCGCGTCGCTCTTCATTTTCCCAATTTATCCACCTCGATAGAGACCACCGGCGACCGACCGTCAGCGGGCCAACATCCCGGCGGAATTAAATAGGGCACGACAGGATGGAACCAGAGCGCCAACGGGCCACAGGCTCGGTGGTATGGAGTCAGTGGCCAACGGGCCGAGTGATGGAAGTAACGGGCCAACGGACTCGTTAGAATGGAGTCCGTGGACCAACGAGCCCGGTGGGACGAAGTCGGTGACGAGGAATTGACCTTCGCTTTGCCCACCACCCACTCGAAAACGGAAGAGCTCTTCTGTCCCGAGTGACGAATGGTGAACATTCGGAATACCAGGGGCGGGTCCAGAAAATCTTCAAGGGGGGAGGGGTCATTAATTGCAGTGGTGCTCTTAGCTATACCCAAATCTGAAAACTGAACGGATTTGGTCCATTATATTATGAGAGTGCCCCTATTTCAGCTTTTCTATTGACAAAACGTTGGCTGTAGGTATTTGCAATATCAGTCGTACTCTTTCTATCATTTAAAGTGTCGCGGATGGTGCTAAAGTCTATCATTTATACAGTCAAGGGCCGCCCCAGACGGCTGATGCAGAATAGACCAAGAGGGTGGTCGAGGTTCGTGACCAGGGGTAGCCGTTTTTTTTACAAGCAGTAAATATTATGCATGCGATAGCAGTGTATCATATTGCTTTGTGTGGGTTGGAACGGTCTGTTTACGTTAATACATACATACAATGAGATTAAAGAGATAAAAGCAAAGATAAAAGGAATTTCGCCGCAGTGGCACACAAATTTGATATTTTCGACTTTTTCATCACAAAATTATAACAGCTGGGTGCAGTTGCTTACCAGTTTCAAATACGTTCAATGAATTTCCATCCATAAACCACATTATACAAAATCCCAAATGGCGGGCCCTATGGGTTCGTTCGCGGCAAAAAAAGATAGTCAACAAACATCGTGACATCGAGGATTTATGAGGACGCACGTAAGTAATATGCGCCACGAAGCGGTGCGTTTTTTGTCTCTTAATTTTGCGCCATTTCGCATAAAATAGGTGGGTTTTCAGCAATTTGATGGGGCACCAGGGCATTGGTGCCTCGCCTCATCCATCCTCCTGGATTCAAGGGGCACGGTCCCCGGTACCCCCCCCCCCCTGTTCCACCGCCTATGGAAGCGGATCCCGACTCCCGAGGGCCCTCAGGGCCCCTCGAGTCCGATACGTTGTTGCCTCTGGTATAAAAGCACGTTGGTACCCCTTCATAGCCCAAGAGACGGGAGGCATGAAGAGACATTTTGTTTGCATAATTTAGCAATTCTAATTTAGCATCATTTCGCGAGAGAAAATCATTCAGCGATCAATGCTTGTGATTTCATGGTGGCACCAGGCCATTGTTTCCCATCCTGGATTCAAGGAGGCGCGGTGCCCCGGTGCCTCCCCTCGCCCCACAGTGCCGCCTACCGGCACGGTGGTGCCCCTGGTACACCGGCGCCGTCGTGGCCCTGGTACACCGGCGCGGTAGTGGCATTGGTACACCGACGCGGTAGTGCCCCTGGTACACCGGCGCGGTGGTGCCGCTGGTGCACCGGCGCGGTGGTGCCCCTGGTATACCGGCGCGGTGATGCCCCTGGTACACCGGCGCGGTGGTGGCCCTGGTACACCGGTGCGGTGGTGGCCCTGGTACACCGGTGCGGTGGTGGCCCTGGTACACCGGCGCGGTGGTGGACCTGGTACACCGGCGCGGTGGTGGCCCTGGTACACCGGCGCGGTGGTGCCTTTGGTTCAAACAACACTGAATGATGTGCGCCGCGTAGCGGCGCAGCATTTTTTACTTAACTTTTGTCTTCTTTTTTCTTTATTTTTTCTTTATTTTTGCTTTATTTTGAGGTTTTGGTGGTGACCCTGGTGCCCCCGGCGCGGTGGTGCCCCTTCACGGCTCAAGGGGGGGGGGGGGGGGAGGTCATGACCCCCCGTGACGCCCCCCCCTCTAGATCCGCCACTGCGGAATACAAAGGCCCTGGGACAGCACATCTCGACATGACATAGCTCGAGCTCTCCAGAAATGCCTGGTCGGCGGAGTTCCGAGCTATATTTGTCTCGGGGCTGATAGCGATACATCCACTCCCATTCACTCCACTCAGTTTCTCGTGACGGATTATTTTCTACGTTCATGAAAATGCACTGAAATATGTTCAACGGCTTCGTTTCTACTGCATTTTACTGGCCTCGTCAGTCATTATCTCCCGTTATGGCTCTGTGAAACTTAAGGATACTAGAACTCTTGCTGACATTCGTATATGAAATGGCTAGTGTCTGCTCGGTGTTCGTTATATGTATGATATGCATTGTCTCCTCTCTTAGCATGCTGTTGTGTGCTGTAATGCGGACACTGCTGTGTTCATCACGAGCAAGTCATATTCCAATGAGCGTGGGCAGAGGGACACATATCCCTACTGGTGCCAAGCATTGCATGCATATTGCACACATAATGAAACCATATATGCAAATACGGGAAGAAGAAACCACTTGTGAATGCTGAATCAATGCAGTGAAATGCGCAATGCTGCAGTGACATGTCAGTTTCAATCTTGCAGTCCTTTTGATCTCCCAGAGTCGATTTTATGCGTTTGGTAGAACGGCACGATATCTGGAACTTCAAAGCGCTAGTCTGCACAGGATAACTAACATTTATCAATGCCGCAAAAGTTGCCGGCGGTTAATGCATCATAAAGTTCTGCGCACACACTCGCAACTTCTCGAACTTTGATTCGGCAATTTTCTGGGCGGACATTTGAGTTATCCTCAAAACATCACTTCCAAGTTCCAACATCTTACAAATTTGCGAGTCCGTCTGAAAGAGTCGGACTGCGCGTGTACCTGACAGGCGACAGCTCTCTATAAGTAACACTATGTGTTTCTGCTGCAGGTTCCAGGCGGTGCTGGGGATTGACCTTGACCTGGACGAGAGGTCAGAGTGGGAGAACGAGGTGATGGGCTACACCAGCGTGCGGGGCATGACGTCGCCGACGAGCAGCATGGGAAGCCTGCAGGTAACGCCACCACCACCGCACCACAACAGCACCACACAACGGCCACCACCACCGCACCACAACAGAGATGGCCGCAGACTGGCTGAGCATGGGAAGCCTGCAGGTAACGCCACCACCACCGCACCACAACAGAGATGGCCGCAGACTGGCTGAGCATGGGAAGCCTGCAGGTAACGCCACCACCACCGCACCACAACAGAGATGGCCGCAGACTGGCTGAGCATGGGAAGCCTGCAGGTAACGCCACCACCACCGCACCACAACAGAGATGGCCGCAGACTGGCTGAGCATGGGAAGCCTGCAGGTAACGCCACCACCACCGCACCACAACAGAGATGGCCGCAGACTGGCTGAGCATGGGAAGCCTGCAGGTAACGCCACCACCACCGCACCACAACAGAGATGGCCGCAGACTGGCTGAGCATGGGAAGCCTGCAGGTAACGCCACCACCACTGCACCACGACAGAGATGGCCGCAGACTGGCTGAACATGGGAAGACTGCAGGTAACGCCACCACCACCGCACCACAACAGAGATGGCCGCAGACTGGCTGAGCATGGGAAGCCTGCAGGTAACGCCACCACCACCGCACCACAACAGAGATGGCCGCAGACTGGCTGCCTTCGGCATCGAGGCGTGGCAAGAAGTGACGTATCACACTTCCGATTCAAGCAAGTATCACACAAAGAAAACAAGTATCACACACAACTATCACACAAAGAAAACAAGTATCACACACAAGTATTACACAAAGAAGTATCTAATTTGTGATTATTTGTTTTAGGGAACTGTTGTGAGTTGTGACGTGATAGCTGAACATAATCAAAACAAATTGCAGTGTATGGTTTCATTAACTCCCCAGCTCTGTTCAAAAGTGTGCTTATAAAGTATGGAAAAGTATGCTTATGTTCAAAAGTATATCTTACAAATTTACAAATCAAACAAGTCAAACAAAACTACAAATCCAACAAGCACCCATGCCTTGCAAACATAAGTTTTGTTGTGGCATTTATGGTCGCAAGCTCACAGGTTTATTGAATCGTTTCTGCATGATTACCGAGCGACGCATTATAACTAAACCAAGGATTAAAGGGAAATAATGACCTTTTTCCACAAAAATGGAGTTAGCACTTGAAATCGCCAGACGAGACCAAAATATATTGTAAATTCATCACATTTTGCATGAAAACTTTCCTACCGAAAGATATTTCAAGTTAAAGTTGATAAGCGTTCCACACTTTTAACGACCGGTACTTGCAAGTACTTTTGGTCCTCATCAAACTGCGGGCTTTTCCCGTATTGTTTTTTTACGCAATGGAGTGGAAAATATATTGTGCGTTCTGCTTGTTGTGATTATATTCCCGGCGATCTTCTAAAACTAACAGCGATTGGAAAAAGTGGCAATAAAATCGGAAGCTCATCGATGCACATCAACGGCGGAATAGTTAGTGGTTGCGACCCTCAATTTGTGAAAATCGATTCATTTGTTTTCAACATTAGGAGTATTGTATAATTTGTCTGTGGCTGTATATAACACTATGCTTTATATTATCATGAAAAATAATAATTTTTCCCCAAAAAACTAACAAACAATAACACAAAAGTGGCAATTAAATCGGAAGCTCATCGATGCACATCGACGGCGACCTATTTAGCGTCGGCGATTTGTTTACAAAGCATTGTCATGCTTCTCGGCGCACTTAACCATTGTGGCGAGTTGTTGCTAGTAGCGCTTTCGTTCTCCATGGCAACCAGGCGTGAGCCAATGAAAAGCCAGAACGTATTCCCTTTCTGGCTTTTGATTGGCTGACGCCTGGTTGCCATGGAGAACGAAAGCGCTACTAGCGTGTCCGAGCAGCGCCCAGTTTGATCGGAAATGTCACAGAGCCTCCAAAAATGCCGCAATCGATGTAAACAATGGTAGGGAAGGGCGAATTTGTCAATGACCTTCATGAAGTACACAAGGTACTTGTTTTGTATTTTTCCCAAACTTACAACTTCGAATTTGGGAATAATTTTATTTAATTCTTAAATTTAAATCAAATAATTTTAAAACCATAGCGGTAGCCTAAGAAATTGTTGCTAACAAAATCAAAAGGTCATTATTTCCCTTTAAGGGATTATACGGGTTTCCGTCCTGAAAGTAAATGGACTCTTTTGCAGTTGTATGAGCTTTAAACACGTTTAAGACATATAACAGGGACCTCAATGCTCATTTAGTCCATTATTTCAGCAATTATCAGCGTTAAAACTTGGGCGTTTTTCGAGACTAGTATCAGATAACGAGTACTTGATCGGCACTACCGTCCACCACTTTTATCTTCAGATCAATTTTAGAGTATTGAATTATCTGCAAGTCCTACACTGGACCACAAAATGATTATGCAATTCAAAACTGACGGGACTTTGTATTACTACACACTGTTCGTTGAGGTTTTGTGTTGTTGTGGTTTTCTTTTCTCTGGCCTTTAGCGTTGAGAATTTGGTGGTGGCGTATTAATTTTTGGGCATGAAAATTCATGAAAAATATATAATTTTATGGGAAAACTAGGTAACTGCTGGTGTCGTTGGAACAAAACAAGTTTATTTTCTTTCAAATATTGCTTATTTTACCGGAAATATGCGAAGTGAGGTGTTTATATTAGCATAAAATAGATGACTGGCTCTGCTTCAGCCGGTCCTGCAGAAAATACGCGGTGGCATCACCGCGCACTTTGGAATGTCCTTATGTGCAGAAGAGGTCATTTCCAGAAAAAAATGTGGCTACCTTGGGACTTCTACCACCTTTATAAGTACGTTTTACTATGTAACTCAATTATTCTGGGAAAAACACGTATAATCCCTTTAAAGCAAATAGTTCACCTTCAACATTAGTATTTAACTGAGATAGCAGTTTTGTAGCCCGTGTTGGGAAACCCCTATTTGCAAGATTGCTTGACTGAAAAGACTCTCCAGCCGAATATATTTGAGTTTTTGGCGAAGGAATGCGGTGCTGGCGAAAGAGTGTTGTACTGGTTCTAGCCCGGGCAGAGGCTATACCATCAGCCAATCAGCTTGCAGCTGGTGCTAGCAAGCGAATCGTCGGCCGCCGGTTGGCACATCTCCAATGCGAGTCTATCTTTACGCGACTGCTTTCGAATCTGATTGGCTGAACCATTTTTTACATTCGCGTGACGTCAGGACTCTGACTCAGAGAGTATGCATATAGTTTTGATAAACAATAAAAATGTACGGCCTTCTGTCCTGAATCGGCGCGATATAAGGCCATTTTTGACAATATACAAATACATTGTATTAAAAAATATAATCAAATCGTGTTGGGTAAAATGTTTCCAAGGTGAACTATTTCCTTTAATAGAGCGGCTACATGACCTTGATAAAGAAGCGTCGCTCAACCCGAACTGCCCATCGGGCGGAGCTAGCATCATCTTGTACGTTCCTCATTGGAGCCAGGAATGAAAATTTGGTAATATGTAAGCATTTCAGCGGCTGGTATCCGTGGCTGTCTGCCTGCTTGCTATTCTAGGGAGAGTACGTTTAAATACAAATAATGAGTCTACTCGAGTCAGTTGGTTAGTTCGGAACCGTTTGATGGCTAAGAAACGTTATTTGTATTAACGTTGCTTACGTTATTTTGTTTGCATTAACATTGCTTGAATCGGAGTTCAGCCAATCAGCGCGGAGCCGCCTATTTCCGCCCGTCTCCCAACACAATAATTTGTTATAACTTAGTAGAAAAAGGATCGAGAAAAACGAGAGTCATGGATTTATTGCTGTCACAGTCAAGTGAGATAGTGTATTCATCACCGACACCAGCATTTCAATTACGTAAAGTAAGCGGATGTAAAAACACCAGTATGGCTGGGTCTCATTTAGCGCCTGTGTTGGCGTCTTGGCTATCTGTGTGGTGTGACCGGTCACCGCCAGATGTCAGGCTCTACCAGTGACCCGCTGTACCTGACCCACAGGCGTATCCACCTCAGAACTCCGCCCAGCCCCGCATCATCCAGATGGAGATGTCCCCACGGGCGCCCCGGTCGGCCCGCTCCAGCCCCGGCCGGTGTGACGCGCCCCCGGGTCACCTGACCTCGTCGCCCAGCGACACCGCCGACACTGACATCTGGTGGCAACCCGGGCAACTACTGCAGCGCAACGGCCGGCCGCCGGGGCCGCTGGCTGAGCCCCAGTGCCGACTGCCGGAGGACGGGACGGACCCCGAGCCTCAGGGACGACAGAGGAACGGCCACGGGCCGCCTGAACTTCATGCCAGGCTGACGGAGGACGGCCCGCTTGCCAAGACTCTCAAGCGAACGTCAGAACCCAATAATCCTCATCAACGACAGCAGCAACCTTCCGACGACGAGGAGCCGGAGGAACATGATGGGCCAGACGACTTTTGGCGGGAGCCCTTGAGATTTATAGACGACTCCAGTGAGACCAGCTAGCAGAAAGAGTCGTCGATTCGAAGGGAGTTACTTTATACGACCAAGTGTGTTTCGTCTTCGTATAGAAATACTCCGGTGCGGTGGTTACGAAGCATTCCGAAATGTGTAGTAAAACGACAATACTCAAATAAATCCTTACCGAACATGTCAATTGTTATCGCATTACCTACGAGGACAAATAACAACAACAATGTGAAGCCGTTCTGATTCATTCTGGTTCCCCAGATGTCTTGTTCGAATGCAAATTATTCCCGGACGAAAGTGTCCTTTTCTGCAATCATACATATTTTAATAAAAAGGCACCCAAAAAAATGGAAACACTGCATACCCAATATTCTCCCATTGCCACAGTGCGTTCGCAAGCTAACTGCCAAAATATATAGGTAATCAGTGACACGAGCTTCAAAGTTGTTTACAATATTATGTCTCCGTTCATGCCAAAGTAAAATGTGAATTGGCATACAAGTCACCAAGTGAGGCATAAACCTTTCTCATATTTTCGAAATGTTGTAATAGCGGCATTTATAATTATTGCATCGAACATTGGAGCAACTTCAAATGTGTACCGTATGTGTGCTTACAATGGGTTATATATGTTTTGTTTAGCCTAGTATACGATTCGTATTGTTTCCATGTGTTGAATCGCATTTTCAGAGCCTTCATAAACAGTGTGCCTATTCGAGAAAATACGCAGCAGCCGACCGTTTGCTGTCATGTAGCTGCGATCGCAAAACATTGCATCTTGACATTATTACAGTTTGACGTGTGTTGTGTGCCATGTTTCAAGATACAGATACAAAAACGTATGGACAAAATAAACTATTCGGAGGTATTGGAACTGGAAGTAATTACTTGTACATCATATACCTTAACCAGACATGTCCAATGTGCACAGCTTCATCATCATCAGGGTGTATTGAAAGCAAAACAAAAACAAAACAATACAAACGGAGATATGGTGGGAATGTGCAAAAGCACGTAAGTGCTTATATCTTGGCACCATTTCCCACTCATACACATACATATATATATTATACACACACAACGCACATACACTACCCCCCCCCCCCCCCCCCCTCCGTTCCTCCCTCTGACCTGGTTATACACATTAAACCACGGCCGTACAATAACCACCAATTGATTTATCAAACATTACTTACGTCAAATGCATCATCAAACCGTGGCATTTAGCTGTCAAAACGTTTTGAAGTTCTTATATACTTCTGCACAGATGCAGCCACAGCCAAACCAGCAGCCTCATGCAAAGTATGACCGTACAAGACTACAGCTAGTTTGTCGCTAATACTTAATTTATTGTAATCTACTATCCAATTTAGAAGCGTTTTCTCTAGCTCTTCTCTTGGCAAAATATACTGAGTGCAGAAAAATAAATAGTGTTTGACTGTTTCAGCAATTGGTTCACAGTTGCAATGCGGTGAGTCAACCTGAGGGGAATTTATCCTGAACAATTGAGCATTCATGCCAAGTCTTAGTCGAGTATGTAGCATGTTATTTATTTTATATCCTAAGTTGTAGTATAATGGCGGTTTAGTCAAATCATACATCTTAGCAACTGCTTGTTTGAAGGAACGATTACATGCTATTGTTTTGACATCTTCTGGAAACCTGTTCCACCGTCGGATGGTAGCCGGAAAAAAATGAATTTTGAAAGGAGGACAAACGGTTTGATGGTAAAGTTATGTTACTCGAGTTCCTAAGATTGCGGGCTGTAATTTCGTGCCGTGTGGCTGGAATCACATCTAGAAGATATTGAGGAGCATTTTGTTTGATTTTATAGAACATATTTAAGCTACTGATTTATCTTCTAGTATGTAATGTTGTCCAGCCTAATTCCTGCAGCAAAGCGTCTGTGGAGGTCCTGCGGAAAGCTCCAGTTATAAGTCTGTCTGCCCGATTTTGAATCTTTTCTAGGCTTAAAGAATCAGTGACAGTCAGATGCCCGTGATATACTGCATCACTGTAATCAAATATTGGTCTTGTATACGTCACATACATTTGTTGTAAGGTTTGTCTATGAATGTGCGCTGCTATTGGGTAAAGTGGTCCCAGTGCCGCATTTGCCTTTTTAACAATTTCTTTTATGTGGAAATGGAACCTGAGGTCACTGGATATATTCAAACCAAGGTGTTTGTGATTTGTTGCTATGGGGATGGTATCACTTCCAAACTTAAATGATGGTGGATTTTCGATATGTTTATTTGTAAAGGTTTGCTGTGTGGTTTTTGATGAGTTGAAGGTAATCGCCCATTTGTCCCCAAATTGTTTTATTTTGTCCAGGTCTCTTTGAAGAGACATCTCTGCTTCTGCAGAGTTATGGACATGGGGCTTAAATACAATTGTGTCGTCAGCAAATACAAATAGCTCATTTTCGGTTGATCCATCTAAGTCATTCAAGTAAATGAATGCCAACAGGGGACCTAATACTGCGCCCTGAGGGCATTCCGCATTAATAGTTTGTATTTTTGAAATATAATTATTGATGACTACGCTGTGTGTTCTGTTGTACAAATATGATTCTAACCAACGCAATAAGGCCCCTTTTAAACCACATTGTTTTTCGCACTTCGCCAAAAGTCCTTTATGCCAAATCTTGTCAAAATACCGAGAAATATCCAGATATACTATTGAAAAATTCATGTTTTTGTCGAGAGACAAATACAACGAATGGATTAAATAAATAAGCTGTGTATGAGTTCCATGGTGGTGCCGATAACCACTCTGTCGATCTGTTGAGACTATCGGAAACAAGATGTTCATATATTCTATTAAATACAACTTTTTCAAAGATTTTTGAAACACTGGGCAAGAGGCTAATTG
Organism: Chirona hameri; assembly: GCA_036785665.1. Lineage (NCBI taxonomy): Eukaryota > Metazoa > Arthropoda > Thecostraca > Balanomorpha > Balanidae > Chirona > Chirona hameri. The sequence goes on from JAXIVJ010012542.1 coordinate 39,641, forward strand.
GTCTATAGGATTTAACATCTGATGCAGAGCCTTTATTTTTGTATATTGCTATTATATTGACATATTTCCAAGCTGACGGATATTTCTCCTCAGCTAGTGACTTATTGAATAGTTTTGTAAGTGGTTCTTTTAGGAAAATGGCAATCATTTTTAGCATTTTGTTTGGGATGCCATCAGGCCCACAAGATTTGTTCACGTTTAGCGCTTTGAGCTGTGTGAATATCTCATCCTCTGTGATTGTAATATCTTGTATGGTAGGTATCTCTCTATCAGGTACACACAAAGGAACTTCTTGCTCTGGTAATATGTCTTTTGATTAACCTGCAAAGTAATCGTTAAGAAGATTTGCCTTATCTACATGATCTTCATATATTTCGTCACT